>VUQJ01009028.1:12593-23424 GCA_015108635.1 Andinoacara biseriatus | reverse complement strand
CTCATGCTTTCCTCCACCCACTTGTTTTAGTCCTGCAATGATAGATGAGCAGACAACTCATGGTCAGACAGTGCTCAGAAACATACCAGCCAAGGCTCTTGCAGGTGCAGATTCAAACACAGCATCCTAGCTACACTTTCAGTGAAAACATTATGCAAGCACAATTTAGTCCTGGAATTATTTGGGGAACACTGGTAAAAAAAAAAAAGCAAACCTCGTCAAGTTACTTCCATCAGATAGTAGATTCGAAATCAAAGGAATTAGCTGGAAAACAGTGAACTGTTGTAAGCTGCATCGACAAAGTGTAGCTGGGTTCAGAGTTTAAGGGAACACGGCGGCAGCGAAGTGGCTCCATTTGATTGTAGCGTTGTGCATCTCTTGCCTTGGGTCTTGCTGTAAAAGCCCATCGTCAGACTGAGTAATGGGTGTTTTGACGGACATTCAAGAAATAGTTGCCAGACGCTCGTCTACTATCTGCAGAGGCATTTTGTGCACCTTTCAAGGTTGCGGAGATATAAATGTGGAAACTCACTGAGCTGCTCATCACCCATCTGTGTTCAGTATGTCTGAGCATGAAGCTGTATTAACTCGTGCTGATAGATTTAAAAAGCAGTTTGTGAGTGTGACTCTGCTGAGGATCAGACAGCAGGCTGGAGGTTAAAGATCAGCTGAATATGTGGTTCTCTGTGCACATTTCCCACTCATGTAGCCAAGTCCCATCTTCATGTATGTGTTTTAACGCTGCAGCTCGGCCTGTTGCTACCAGCTCTTTATAATTAAAGGTAGAGTCACAGCATGTTAAAACTTCTCTTAGCTATAGATACATATTTTTTATTATATCACATTGTTTTCAGTTGTTTTCCCACATGAATTATAGACAATGTCAGGAAAATTAGGTTGGGTTACTGACCAGATTTGCCCGTTATCACATGTAGCACACAATTGGAAATTGCCCTTTTAGTTTAGGCAGTGCTGCCTGGGCAGATGTGCAAGACACAGGCTGACCACAGGATGACCACTCCATCACACACAGAGTTTCTACTAAAAACCACCTCACGAGCACAGGTTGATGTGTAGGAAAGTTCAGGGTTGGGGGAGAAACTGAACACACGACTCTCAAGTAGGCATCAGATAATCTAATCCATCTCCATCTCTGAGTGAATTTATAGCATTAACAAAAATTCAAGAAGAACTGAGACTCTGGTCAACAATGCGAAATTCCCACCAGGACCTATGGCCCAGGAACTACATTAAGATTTAGTTTCCATTCAATAAATATAAGTTTCTCATTTCCTTAAGGTAACTTCTTGTTCTGCTCCAATCATGCCTCCTCCAAATGGCTCATTACTCCAGCCCATTTGGCCCATTATCTTCCACAGATGTTACTTCCATGTTCTGATTGGTTATTCCTCCCAGCTCTGCTTGTCCCCAGCCCAGTATTGGATGCAGTAGTCCTCCAGAGCAAGATTTTGGCCATCTGAGCTACTCTGTGTTATTTTAGTCTTTGAGGATAATGGCAAGAGATCAATGTGATGGATGGTTTTTATGAGGGCTGAGTATTGATGGCTTGATGGCAGTGAGCTGAGGCTGTGGGAAGGGGAACATCAGTCTGAATACATTACCCCCACCCTCTCAGCCCTCCCCCTTTTCCTTGAGTCATCTCCGTTCCTGTATTTTTCTTTTATCTATTACTTTAAACTTTTTTTCTCAACCCTCTCCTCTCCAGCTCAGCCAGCTGAGGCTGGTCATTAACACAAACATTAAGAGCTCTATGAATCCATAGCTCCTCCATCTCCTTTCTACTGCCCATAAAACAGAGCGGCCATAATGACACACACAATAGCCACACTTGACAATCAGGGGCACGGGACAAGTGCCTCCTATATTAATGGTAAAAGCAAAGCTATTAGAGTGGTGCCGGTGGGGACTTTAATTGGCTCACGAATAAGTGTTGTGTAACAAGGCTCTTGATATTTGACATCAGCAAAAAAAAAAAAGTTTGTTTTCAGTTAAGTTGGTACTGATAAAATATGGATCAGGTGATGCAAAAATGTGTAAAATAAAAGTGAGCTCACTTTGCAGAGACACGAACACTCCGGTAAGGGATGTTATAGAGTTTATATGCAGAAATGATCAAAACCAGCATGTACTCGTAAATATCCAGTATGACTCAACATCGAGCAGAGCTGGACTCCTCAAAGACCTCGGGCTGTCATATGCAGCCGCAGCATCAACTGTTCTTCCTCGATACTGTGCACGTCCCCGTTGTGATGAGCTCTGACCCACCTGAGCATGTGCACCTGATCTCCGTGGTGATCTCATTGGATCCTTCCTGTAGATTGCAGGGTGCAGATGGTGTTACTTTAGTACAAATTAACAGGGATACACGATTTGTTTAAATATATGTAATGTTTTTTGTGTATATATATAGCTTAGATATACAGTCAGCCACTTCATTAGTTACGCCTTGATTCCTCATGCCACAGATTCTAGAAACACTCCTCAGAGGATTTGACCATATTAACACGACAGCATCACACTGTTGCTGAAGACTGGATGCGACTTCCCCCGTCGCACCGCGTCCTAAATGTGCTCTATTGGATTGAGATCTGGTGACTGTGGAGGCCATTTGAGAGCAATGAAGTCATCGAGATATTAAAAAAACAAAAAACAGATTGAGTAGCCAAAAGAGAAAGGGTACACTGTGGTCTTGAAGGCAGGGGCGGGGTGAGCATCCATACTCAGTTAGGCCACCAGCCTGAACCGCTGATACAGCCCGGGATGGATCCATGCTTTCATGTTGTTTACATCACATTTTGAACCTACCATCCAAATGTTGTAGCAGAAATCGAGACTCAGGCAACAATTTTCCAATCTTCTCTCGACTAATGTGATTTGGAGCCTGTATGACAGGAGTTGCACCTGTTGTGGTCTTCTGATGCTTCAGATGGTTTTCTTAGTTGTAGCAAATGGTTATTTTATTTACCTTATCAACAGTCTGGCTGTTCTAATCTGACCTCTGACACCACCAAATATTCACTCCCTCGATATGTTCTTTTTTCTCTGAAAATCTCTGAAGATCAGCAGTTTCTGAAATACTAAGACCAGCCTGTCTGACACCAACAACCCTGAACCTTCAAAGTCACATTTCTTCCACATGCCGATGCTCATTTTCAGCAGGTCGTCTTACATGCATTGAATTGCTGACGATTGGCTGACTAAATATTTGCGCCAACAAACAAATGAACAGGTGTCCCTAATGAAGTGGCTGTTGAGTGTATTTATGAATACATGCTTAATTCTGATATGTATGCCTTTGACTATTTGCACCAGATGTTTTGGTTTATGGATCTGTGGCATTTGAGATGGTAAAATCGGCATTTATCAGTGTTCTGAGAAAGAGCCTCTGGCAAGGTCACACTGATGCCATGAGGTAGTAGATTTGGTTTAAATGATTTAAAACCACAGTAAGCATATGAATAACAGTGGGTCCAAGACACAATGCTAACATGAACAGAACTGCTTGCTTCCTAACTGCATGCATCACCTCTCTTCAACGAGTGGGGAAAAATGATAGAGATGCTGAAGAATGTATATCAATATTAATGTTGAGCATAATCAAAAGTTTTAGACCTACACAAGTAGAAAAGTGGCACATAATCTCAAGCTTTGTGCAGCAAAACAACAGCAAGCAAATCAATATGTGTTTGTTAAACCATCAAATTATCAGCGGCACCTTTTCCAAGTACACACAAGCGCATAAGTATAACAAAGCAGTGAGAAGAGAAAAGATGGAACTGGGTCACAAAGTTTGATTTCTACTCGCTAATGCTCCTATTATTAGTTTTGGCCGTCTTTAGACGGTGGTGACACTGCACATCTACAAAGGAGGAGAAACATATAGTTCATTATTATATGAGCCAATGAATTTCTGGACAGACTCTAGATGGGCATTATCGGAGACGCCTCAGGCTCCTCTCTGGCGTGAAAGATGGTGGTCATTTGGCTAGACAAGAGGCGGTGAGGACCCCCTCCTAGACTGGAGCAGACGGGTGCAGGGGAGCCTAGGGCTGGCGGTATTAATGAACAGGCAGCGCTGAAAGGGACAGGTTTCTGTAATGCTGATGAATGGTCATTACAGAGCAGAGACGGGAGAAGAGAGCACAAGGGGAAGAGAGGAGAGGGGGAGAAGAGTAGAGTGAAGTGGGCACAGAGGGAGCAGCAGTGAAAAAAGGCTTTAATTTGCACCTCAGATTTCTGTAAACTCGTTTATCATGTCAGCGGTGCCGCTGTTCCTCACGTGCCTTCCCGCTCCGCCGTCCACATTCCCTTACTAGACCCAAACCTTCTTTGTTTGCTGCCAGATATTTCCATGTTTTCTCTGTGCCAAACGCTTTCATCACCTGCACCGGTTTTCAAACACCAGATTTGATGGCTCACGTTTATCACGTATATCTTGACTTGCATGATTTTATGGACTCTTTTTCCATCATTTGACTGGATGTTGCGGCTGTGTGTGAAGAGCCAATATCTTCTCCTCTCCATTAAGCTTGATTGAGCAGCTGTAGTTTTAAAGGTCATAAGAAGGAGGAAGCACCGGGAGATATATGCACATAAGAAACATGAACTGACTTGAGGCCCACTCAGTCCACTATAGACCTCATTAACTTCTCGCCTACAGCTGTTTGGATCATTGGTGTTGAGAACTTTGGAGAAATAAATCTTTGTGCCAAGCGGTTGCTTCAAATGGAAGTAAAAACGAATTGTATTATTATAAAGATTTGAAGGGATCTGAAGAAGGGGAAAAAAATGGTTTCAGATCATCCTCTCAAAATATTCCACAAAAATATTCATTTCAAGTCAGTGGGGCCTTTTATGTGACTGGTGGATTTTTTTTTTTTTTCTGTGTGCTCTGCTGCTCTATGCTAAATAATAATGCATGTCTAATAAAAATACTGTAACTAATTAAAATATTGCATATTGAATATCAGTGGATTGTCACTAACGATTTGAGCAGGGCCAGCGTTCGCACAGCTGGACTGTTGCACAGATGATATGAAAGCAAGCTTTTTTTCTTTTTTTTTAAACTGTGATTTCACCGCCTGACTCTCGGTGAATCCAGCCAAATGTTAATGGCACATTTTTATCATGATTTGGTGCACTGAGTTAATTCCCCAAAGGGGCTTCTGATGCTCATCCAAGACCCTTTCTGGGTCACACCTGCAAGAAATGGCCTGCAGTGAAATTCAGCTCAGTGTGCACTCGCATGGCTTTCCGTCCGTCCTTGGTTGTCATGAAGTCCCTGTCTGTCTAATTGTAATTCATTAGTGCACAATCTTTAATTTGTTACACGCCATATTTTGTAATGTATTAAGTCAATGCCCAGCAAAACTTGGCATCGATGGAAAATAGTCCTGCTTCCAAAATAATTACTTGCTTTGTGCTTATGCAGTGGGAGTGCACATACTACAGCTGTGACCATACTTAACAAGCAAGACAATAAACTGGTGTTTTGTTGTTGCTGTAGTTGTGGAATTATTATGATTATTATTATTTTTTTTAAAGAAGGACATTTTGTGTATCATGAAAAATCCCCAAACCCCAACATGCTGGTGTTTGGGACTTTCTCAGTGCGGGAAGAGGACTCAAATTAGGGCCTCAGGGAAGTTACTGATATCCATATGGATTCTCTGTGGCTTGGCCAATATTTAGATTCGCTATGAAAAAAAAAAAAGAAAAGTGAGCACTAGAGGCTTATTGCAGATGATTACTTATCAGCCATGTGCATGTCTTTTGTCTCTCTTTCTGTAGTGGGAGGAGGTGAGTGGCTATGATGAAAACCTCAACACCATCAGGACGTACCAGGTGTGCAATGTCTTCGAGCCCAGTCAAAACAACTGGCTCCTCACCACCTTCATCGATCGCCGCGGAGCACAGCGCATCTATGTGGAGATACGATTCACCGTGCGCGACTGCAGCTCCATCCCAAACGTCCCCGGTTCCTGCAAGGAGACGTTTAATCTCTACTATTATGAAACTGACGCTGTCATTGCCACTAAAGGCACAGCCTTCTGGATGGAGGCCCCTTACCTCAAGGTGGACACCATTGCTGCAGATGAAAGCTTCTCACAGGTGGACTTCGGTGGACGCCTGATGAAAGTCAACACAGAGGTGCGAAGCTTTGGCCCGCTGTCTAAAAATGGCTTCTACCTGGCCTTTCAGGACTATGGGGCCTGCATGTCTCTTCTGTCAGTCAGGGTGTTTTATAAGAAGTGCCCAAGTGTGGTCCAGAACTTTGCAGTCTTTCCAGAGACCATGACAGGGGCCGAAAGCACTTCTTTGGTCATTGCCAGAGGGACCTGCATCGCAAACTCAGAGGAAGTAGACGTCCCTATAAAGCTCTACTGTAACGGAGATGGAGAGTGGATGGTTCCTATTGGTAGCTGTACATGCAAAGCTGGCTTTGAACCTGACAACGGCAATGTCTGCCGAGGTAAGGAGATTTCTTTTTTCATAAACATACCATAGTTGCTATGTTAGTGCATTACCTCTATTTACATGTTTATCCTGTTCATAATCCACTCTTCTAAAGAGATGAACTCCTCGGAACAGAACAGATCGATTCACTGTTGGCGTTAATTTATTCTGTTTTGGCCTCACACGCAATAAGGCATCATGTTACCTTTGGTCACAGGTTTTTCACTCTGTTGTAATGCCTGAATTGATTGTGCTTGCAGAGCATGATGTGCCACATTTTTTTCCATGATACATCTACCTCCAGGGAACTAAACAGACACATTAGCACTGAGTTGTAATCTGTAGTGAATGACAGCCTTTTGTCCAACCTGCCTTTCAGATGACAAAAGGTTTGAATGAGTACATTCTGAGGAATAGATAATAGCTCATATCTAAAAGAAAGGTTGAAATGGGCTTTTAGTTCAAGCTGTCACTTTCTGTTTTTGCGTGTCCTCTAATGCACCTTGTTTTTCTGACATGCGCAAATACAAACAGAAAATTTGCTCAAGGTGTCTGACGATAATGTGAGTGGCTTGGGGCTCTTGGTGTGGCGCTGTATTGGTTGGCCTGCCTCTGGGGCTTAGTTGGAGAGTGTGTGGAGCTCAGATAAGATTGATTTACGCACATCTGGTCTGATCAATAAACAGATACAAGTGCCACATATCTACAAAGCGCACTGTGTGTGACTGTGTCTACTGTATCCTTCTCGCATTGCACCGTGTCCTGCGCAGAGCACACGCACACGCTCGCACGCGCAGCAAAGCAAACACACAAAGTCCTTGGCTAAGATGGGATGACTTTCAAATGAAGATGACAGGGCAAAAGTTAAAAGGCCTCACTTACTTATAGGCTGTCGTAAAATCTTCATTTACTTTCTAATTTTTACATCATCTTGTCATAATTCGATAAGAAAAAAAACAGTTGCCACTGTTAGGGTCATTTGAGAGTCATGTGAGCTGAATACTGAACAGTTGAGGGGTCCACCGAGCATGCCCCACGTCATGTCTTGACTTAACACACCTTCTTCGTCACTGGTGACTATTGGCTCTCTGGGTTTTGGCAGTAGATGAGCAGCTCTCATCGCCGTGTTGATTCTTGACATGAAGATTGGATCATGTCAGGCCTGTTAACAGCGATCTTTGCAGACTTTGCTCCGCGGTATTCCACGGTCTGTGGTTGCTAAACTGTGTTTGACACACATTCTTATGTTGATTATTTAGCATCATATGAAATCCTGACTCAGTGATCGCACTGCTTACATGTGGATGACGGTGCAATGATGCATTTGTGTTTCTGTTCAGTAGTTGTGTATGCTCTGGGGGTGATTTGTGTACATGTCAGCTCCAGTGCAAATTTTTTTTCTTCTTCTGCATGCAAAGACATTCACGCAAAAAAAGTCTGAGTAACTCTTTCGGATCAAGTGTTTTTTTTCTTTTTTCTGTAAAGAATTTTTTTGTTTGTTTGTTTGTTTGTTATTTTAAAGTGTCCCATTAGTCTGAAGTGCCAAAAGTAGGATTTTGTGAAATAAAATAGAAAATGACACCATTGTAGGTTTATTTATTGTATTTTTCTGCTGTTGTGACATCAAAAATAACATTAAAACATGTTTGAAGCCCTTCAGAACTAATTCACATCATGAAATTATGGTATTTAAAAAAAAAAAAAGATTTGCTTTTAGTTTGAAAGTCGATGACATTTTCAATTTTTGTAGCCAAAATTGGTCAAAATTATCCTGATTGGGTCTTCTTTAAAGAACCACTCTTACGTTTATGTTTGCTGGTCTAGTTTTTCCGCAATGGGAACAAAAGCCACACCAACCCCAAGATTACACATTTGGAGATGCCCATATCTCTCCAAATATTTGTCATTATAACCTCCTTTTTGTGTCTGCACCTAGGTTTTCAGAGGCAAAGAATTGATTGGAATAATGTTTAATCAGTTTTTGGCATTTTACCTAATTTGCATATTTTAAAGATAGTGCCTAAAATGGCAGGTAGTATAAAGTGCTGTAGACACAAAGATTTCTAGGGATTATTCCCTTATTTTCTAATAATACCTGTTTAAGTCATTCCAGCAGCAGCAGCAACAAATCAGGAGAGGTTACCGTGTCAGCTGACGTGTGTTATGGGATGCACTTAAAGTGACACTGGTTACACAAAGTTGTCTTCCTTCAACTTTTGAGCCTTTTGAAACTGTAGCCTTCTGATCGCAGACGGTCATTCCGGAGCATTTTGGCGAACAACTCGTGATGCTCTTTGACACCGACTTCTAGCCTTGGCTGTCCTACATTCTTCTCCTCATACCCAAATTCTTGTGGTCTCAGTGGTACACTGGGATCAAGCTGTATTCTAATTGCATGCATTATGATGTATGCAATTGTGGCCGGAGCTATCACTGCTGCAATGAAAGATTTCTCCTCAAAGTTAAGGGAAAGTTTTGGCATAACTTACTCTTCGTAGCACCTTTATCAAATAATGCTCAGCATTTTGGGGTTGATGACACTCCAAAGTTTCCAAAAAACCTTTCTGGCTCTGCCAGTAAAGCTGGCGTCTTTGTGCCTACTTTACAGGTTGTATCACATCATGTCAAGCCGTGAAGAGTGTGGAGCACTGAGCAGAGGTGACTGGATGTTGGTAAAGAGTGTGGAGTGTCCCCCAGGCCAGCTCACACCCAGAGCTCTTCAATGTTGTGATTTTGGAAGCTGTGGTGTAGAAGGCTGATTACAAGATCGGTATCATTTGACACTATGACACACGTCTTCTAGCCTGCTTCCAGAGAGTCATGTACATGCAGGAGTATTTGGACTTCTTCAAGTGATGACTGTAGATGGGCAAGCACATTTTTCTTTGCCTTCATGAACGCTAATGGCAGACCAGTCATTTTCATCAGCGGCCTGGCTAAGCACAGTTGGAGACTGTCTGGTTGTTGGTGTATTTTTTAGCAGGTGAGAATAGATTAATTTTTCAAGAAGGGGATCATTAGGTCTCCATGTCCTTTGAAAGTGGGTGTCTCTCATTGAATTGAACTTTACTCAATTGGACCTTTTTTTTTAAATACTTCCACTCGCTGTCCTTAACAGATGGATCATCATACATGACAAAGAAGATTTCACATGGTCCAAAATGATGGTACGCATCCAGTGATCATGTAAAATCCGAGAGGAACCTCTGAAAGTCATAATGATTGTAACTGACCATTCGAACTGTGACCGTAACATCTCTGATGATGGTGCTTGTTGCTGTAATTCTCAGGTTTCCAACTCTGTGATCAGATGGAAGCTCATCATTCCATCTTCTGTGAAAAGAATTGGGGAAGGTGTGACATCGTACTGTAGAGCTCGGCGGTGGTCATGGCGCGATCACATGCAATCGCAATGTTCTTTTCTGCAATATTAATTTTCTTAACAGCCTGTCTTATTGTAGTCTTTGGCTTGTCTCCACTAGTTTTCATTGTTTTGAGGATTGATCGATTGATTACTTCACTGATTCTTGATGTTTTCTGCACAAATCGTTTTTGGCGAAATGTCTGGTAGTCCTCCCCTTTGGCAAGCACATTTAGCATGTAATTTCTTATTTCCTGAGGATACAGCTTGACCCCAGGAACTGTGTACCACTGATGCAATAAGAATTTGGTTATGAGGAAAAGAATAGCCTTTTTTGTACCTACAACATCCTGGTGTGTGATTTACTTCATGTTACCTGCCATTTTAGGCACCATCTTTAAAATATGCAAGTTAGGTAAATGTCAAAAGCTAATGAAAATTATTCCAATCAGTTCTTTGCCGCTGAAAAACTGTATATAGACACAAAAAATGGAATATTATGACAGTTACTTGGGGATGTCCAGAAATTTCCAAAGGGAGAAATTTGGGGGTAGCTGTCTTGTTCAACTAGGCCAGCAATCATAATCAAGTGAAAGTGGTTCACGAAGAGGACCCACTTAGGATCATTTGAACACACTTTGCTTACTGTAGAACAAAAGTGAACAAACTGAATGACTGACAGCTCTTGAAAATGTTAACGTTTAAACTGAAAGCAAATTTTAATAAAAACATTTATAGATAAAATACCATCATTGCATGATGTGGATCAGTTCTGAAGGGCTTCAGATGTGTATAAATGTTATTACTGATGCCACAACAACAGAAAAATACAATGAATAAACCTACAACAGTGTCATTTTTTTATTTCACAAAATACTACCTTTGGCATTTTTGCCTAATGGGACACTTTGAAATATTACAAAAGTGCTCTACAGGAAAAAAAAAAAAAAAAAAAAAAAAAATAAAAAAAAAAAAACAAACTTATATTTTTAT
>VUQJ01009025.1:8223-23064 GCA_015108635.1 Andinoacara biseriatus | reverse complement strand
CGAACACGTTTAGAGCTAGTTGTTATAGAGTGCAGCGATCTGCTTCTGTTTCTTGTTTCAGGAAAGCGGTAGTGTGTCACAGGTTGATGATATGTGAATTAAAGACCCAAGGTGGAGGACGCAGGGAGCTTTTAATAACTGATTGTAAGTCCAAATGGTAACAAGAGTCCAGAAAACATGACAAAAGAGACTGGACTCAGTCGGGGGAGCCAGAGAACATAATGTATCTAAAAAGGTGAACATATCAGCACAGAACACGAACCAGAATATACACAGACAAAATGACAAAAACAAAGAGAAGGACAGGACTATTTATACCCTGAGGGCTGATTGGAAAATGACAAATGGGAGGGGGGACGAAACACAAATGATTGCAATTAACCCAGTTGAGAACAGTCAAGGAATCATGGGAAAACATGGGCAGTAAATGCATCCCTTTCTTAGGTTTTATTGTCAATTAATTCACCCTAAATGTTTAAAGAAACAAGTCTTGTAAGTAAAAGGCAGCATCTGTTAAGTTATCACTGGTAAATCCGACCAGTTGCAAAAAAAAAAAAGCCATTCACATTGCCCAATACTTTCTAAATCTGAGCAAGCACATCATGGTTCAGAGGTTGCTCAGCAGAGGATGAAGAAACTTTCCTTGTGACATGTTTTACTCAGTCTGACTTTAGGGTTTTGGTTTTTGGCTGAACCTGTGTGCCTTTTTCCTGTTGTTTATAAGATATTTACACCAGAGGTCTCCTTAAAAACAAAAAAAAAAACAAGTATTTGTTGTGAAAATTGTTAACAAATGGCTCACCTGTAATTATTTTTTTCTCAGTCACTTTGATACAATTCTCACATCAGAAACATCATTGTCACCACTCTTGATGCAGTTCTCCAATCAGTAACACATTTGCTCAGTAACACAATAGACTTTCTCATTGTTTCCATGCATACTTCTCTGCTAAAGCTGGTTTTTATTGTGTTCAGGCACTTCTCATCTGAATCGCACAACTCATCAAAACAGTTTTTACTTTTGTCAGTCAGAACTCTAAATCTCTGTGCAACATTGCATTAATGTTTTCAATCAAATGACTTCAAACATTTTTCAAATATGCATCAAAGACCAAGGCCAGTAACACACTGCCAGAGAAACTGCCCTCCAACTGAAAGCAAATATAAACATGTGTTCTCAGAAGAGGTTCAGCTGAAACAGAGCTGCCTTCAGAGCTGTCTTAATTCTTTGTGGCATCGATTCAACAAGCTTCTGAAAACATTCCTCTGAGATTTGGTCCATTTTGATATGACCATGTCACATTCAGTCACATTTCTTCCCCATTCTGATGCTTGTTTTCTGATGCTTGTTTTTGTGAGAATGGGTGAATGAGACACATTTTGACTATGTCTACATATCTAAATGCTACATGTCTAAATGCTTAAAGCTGCTGACATATGATTGGCTGATCAGACTCCTGCCTCATGTCCCTTGACCCCTGGAGGGCTGAAACTGCTGATCTACTGGGATTTTCCAACTCAACCATCGCTAGGGTTTACAGAGAATGGGCTCAAAAAGAGAAACTATCCAGTGAGCAGTGGTTCTCTGGAAGAAAATGCAGGAACCTTTAGTGCTATGACATGCATCTATGACACAGTACATATTCCCGTTTGTTTCAACTAAACCTCTTCTGGGAACATGTGTTTATATCTTGCTTTCAATTGAAGAGCAGTTTTGCTGCTACCATTGATAGTGTGTTACCGGCCTTGGTCTTTGATACATGTTTGGAAAAAGTTTGAAGTAATTTGCTTGAAAACAATAATGCGATGCTGGACAATATAAAGGAAAGTGAGTAAGTGAGTTCAGACTGTTCAGTTATCTTCAGATGAGAAGTGCATCAACACAATAAAAAATATCTTCAGCAGTGAAGTATGAATGGAAACAATAGCAGTGTGTGCACAAAAACAATGGGAAACGCTAATGTGTGTGGGGTAAACGTGTCACTGATTTGAGAACTGCATTAAGAGTTGTGAGAATGACATTTCTGACGTGAGAATTGCACCAAAGCAACAGAGAGAAACTGTAAACATGAAGACAGAGACAAGGGAACAATCAAGGACAAAGGCACAAAAACATGAGAAATAACAAAATCAATGTAGGAACTGTAACTAAATTAAAAACCAAGAACTAAAAACTAACACTACAATGGCAAATCATTGAAAGGCACCCAAGAGTCAAAACAAAACCAAGCCAAACCAAACAAAAACAGAAATCAGAATTCAATACAATACAAACTGAGGCTCTGCTAGAATGAAAAGACACCAAACTGCTGTTGTAGTTTGTGTTGGAGTGTAAGCATGATATGTGTTTAAACACACTCAGAAGACTCGCAATTATTAATATCAGCTTAAAAGGCAAAGTAAGGTAAACAGCCATAATATTAATATTAATATTATTTTTTAACAATGCCATAGAAATATAAATTGTAGCATGAGGTTACATACTTTGGGAGATTTTTACATGTGCACAAATAAAAAAAAACAACTTTTATGTTTTCCACAAAACTCAGAGCAAACGATCACACATGCATTTCTGCACAAATAATAAGTGTATAAATATAAATGTAACTACCAAGGGTTCTGTGTAGAATATCAATATCAAGACTGACAAATATCGACAGCTGCTGACTTTTTTTTTATGCAAGTTCCCTGTAGAATTTCACAAATAGTAACACAATCGCACCATCACAGTACGTTTTTGTCATGAACATAGTGTGATAAAAAAAACTGAACTGCTCATCTGGATGTGTTGTCTTTTTGAACAGAACAGATAGATGAGATGAACCACTGATCTGTGTTGAGGGATTTATCTGCATATAGTGGAAGTGATATAAAGTGATGTGCTAACACACTGAATTGTCACAGAGAATATTTTTTCATGCCACTACAAAGCGATAAACTAGATTGCAAAGGCAGTTCAAACATGAAAATGTCACTTTTTCATGCACGAATGACTACACATATAGTTAAAAAAAAAACGAACTATGACTGGGTAATCTCTGTGTATTGTCATGATCTTGAAAAAAGTTTCTTGTATTTTTCTTTCTTTTCATTGTACTCGATGGTAGACTTTGTCTACAGTTTAGAGTCATGTACTATGTGATCAGCTAAAGCAAACACAGAGAAAACCACATGAGCATCAGTGAGGTAGATCATTGCACTATTTATTGTACTGTGCATTTAAAATCAATCCATGTATAAAGGCTACAGCAGTGCCTGCCAAGACAGCATATATTATTAACTTGCTGGAGGCACACAGTAAATATTGGATGACTATTAGGTGTGAGAGAAGTTGGGAATATGCTGAGATGTTGTAAAATGTGAATGTTTGACTGGACAAAAAGATACTGCATTGTACAACATGTCAGACTGATACAGACTAATGTCCTTTAGAAATCATATACCTCTGTGTTTTTCCCTTCTGTCTGGAGCCTAAAAGCAATAGGGTATATCATGAAAGTTGAAACATAATTATGAAATAATGATCCTCAATTTGTTCACATCGTGACCTACACAAACCAGTCAACAGAGAAAAATGCACCAGGTGGTATAGATGGTAGGGTTACTGCTGCAAAATAACCTCGGTCCATGTTGGGTTGTTTGTTGAAATGCCACCGTTATGAGCAAAAACACAGCATGCATGCTCGGCATCATTTGTCCCATCTAAGCAGGCACAGCCGCACAGTGGGAAGGCAATGTCACAATGCAGATGACTTTGTTATCAAAGTGTCGACATGATGTGATGCGGTGCGACTGTCTATCAGTAAACTGTGTCTGTGTCTGGGCAGAAATGAATCACAGCCAGAGATGGGCGCAGCAGTTGGTGTCCACAGATGCAGCGTGGATGGTACTTAATGACTGTACTGTGTGTATTATCTAAGTTGGTGGACAAAATAACAACAGCTGGTTACACTTTTTGGCATGACAGGAAATGATATTTTGGTGTAACTGAGTTGTCTATTTTAAATCTTTTAGTGCTGTTAAGTTACACTGAATGATATTGGGAGTGATTATAATTTAACTCCTGCCCTGTGGACCAAAAATGCAGCTTGATTATTGTCTGTATTTGGTGGACAAATCTCTGGAATAACTGTAAAAGAAAAATAAATCACCTTATTCCAGGGCCTGATTCTTATATGGCACTTCTTCTACTGGAGCACTCAAGGCGCTTTATACACCATGTCCTATTCACCCATTCGCACAAAAAAAGCACTTTTTCTTATGCCTAAATGCTTTCTATCTAACATCCACGCTCTGATTAACACATCAGGAGCAACTTGAGGGTCAGTATCTTGCCCAAGGATAATCTGGCATGCAGACTGGAGCAGCTAGGGATTGAACCACCAACCTTCCAGTTAGTAGATGACCTAGTCTGCTTCCTAAGCCACCCCAAAGTAAGTTCCTATGATTAATGAATAGTTCCTATACTACATATTTTTACCAGTATGATGGTAGGAATCACAGTAGTTTCAATATTACTGGTATCTTTGATAAACTCGACAATCACCCCACATGACATGTATACAAAAGAATAAAGAGAAGCAGGGAAAAGTTAGTTCAAAACTGAAATTACTTTAAAAAAGGGATCAGATCAGAAAATTTAAGATCAGAAAACAACCTCTGAAACCCCAGGATTATTAAACATTGCATATTTTAGAGAGAAAGTGGTGGATGCAATTGCCTCTGATTCTCCCATGCACTAAAATGCTGAAAAATATAACATGCTAGGATTTGATTATGTGTTTTATTCAGTTTCCAAATAACCTCCAAACAAGCTAATTGTACTTAGCACCGTCCTCATGTACTGGGCAGAGCAGAGCTGACTGTTAAGTAAGTTTAAAACTAACATTCAAGAACATAAACGCAATAGCTGCTGTAGAATATAATTGGCAAATATCAGAGATCCCATTCAACAGACTGGAATAAGCTTGAAGCCTTTTTAGTTTATTTTAATTAATTCATTAATTTCTTTTTTGAAGTAATGAAAGAAAAATAGAATAATTTAAAATATGAGGCATTTGAAACTCACTTTGAATTGTGTTGTACAAATTACATAGGTTAAATCTCAATGTAATCACTCTCTCTCTCTCTCTCTCACGTTCTCTCGAACTGGATCAAAAATATGGAAGTTTCTCACATAACATGCAAATTGCTCAAGCGATGTCCACCATATTGGATTCAAGAGATTCAATGGCGTAACTGACTGTTTACTGACTGTTTACTGAAATTCTTGCAGGTAAACTGTGAATGAAACAGTGAATGAAGTGTGTTTGTGCAGTGGTAAAGCAGTAGGTTATTGTAAACAGTCCTGTGTAAAGTGTCATATGCATATAGTTAAATTTGCAGTCCAAGACACAAAGCTGAGTACTGTGTGTGTGTGTGTGTGTCAGTCTTCATGTCAGGGGTGGCAGTTCACAAGACGAATGGCCTGTGCAAGAAAACTGTTCCTCATGCTGGTGGTTCTTGATTTCACACTCTGATACCGCTGCCCTGATGGCAGGAGTATAAAGAGGCCGTGCTGTCCGTGTGTTGGATCTTTTATAATATTCCGAGCTCTTCTGATGACCCTGGTGTTGTAAATGTCCTCCAGTGATGGTAAGGCAACTCCTGAGATGGACCTGGCAGTCTTCACCACCCTGTGAAGAGCCTGTCTGTCCTGTACAGAGCAGTTCCCAAACCAGACTGTGAGGCCATTGGTGAGAATGCTCTTGATGGTGCTCCTGTAGAAGCTGCTAAGAATTTCATCTGGCATGCCAAACTTCTTCAGCCTTCTCAGGAAATACAAACACTGCTGTGACTTCTTTACTTGGTGAGAGGTGTTTTGTGACCAGGAAAGATCGTCACTGATGTGAGTGCCCAGGAATTTGAAGGTGTTCACCCTCTCCACCCCTTCTCCCCCTATATGGAGTGGTGTGTGTTGCACACACCATTGCTTTAGTTGTTGGCATAGTTACCTTTAATTTTTTTTATGTTTGCCTGCTAGCTGAGCAGTAGCAAAACTAAAAGTGCGAAGGAAACTGGTAATGGAGAAGGTTTGCCTTCAAAGTCAAAATTGTGCCTCAGCGCTGTAGTCAACATGTTTCAAATGGTGCAACATTTGGTTTAATGGTCTTTTTTCTGGTTTGTGCAGTTTCATTACAGCTCAGAAGAGTTTGTAGATAAATCCATAAATCCATACCAGCGGACCTACCTCTAGACATGTGTGACTGAGGCCTTATTTACTCAGTCCTAAACTGTCACCACGATTATCACACACTTCAGGAGATACTGAAAAATGCTTACTTCGTATTTTTTAAATTTTTATACTAATAATTGGCATAAAATCATGGTTTCAAACTACTAGGCTGTATATAGACAAAATACATAACCATATACCACATCAATATAGTGATTTGGACAATTAAGCTCTGTTGAATAATATTAAACTGGGGGAGTTGGTACTCTCAGTGTTATATAAAGGCAATGGAAATGCAGGCGGCTGCAGTAGGATTAAGGACAGAATGTGCTTTTAACCACTGGAATCGCTGTTTTGTTTTTATCCCAACATCCCCGTGAGTTGTCGTGTGAGTCCAATACAAGAGAAGGAGGTGGCCTGCCTGGCATCTGTATTCCTCTGCTGCACACAAACTTTGAAGTTGAGATCCATGACAATAATAAAACCAAAATAGTAAAAGCCTTTCATTACATGGATTTTTACTGAAGTAAATTATATTATGTTTTATTTATATAGCACCAGTTCCTGGCAATATTTTCCTCATGACATTTCATGATTGTAAGACAAAGATCCAACAGCATTAGAAAAAAGGATCAACAATCATACAATCCAAGCTTTGATAAACTAAGATAATCCTTTAATTGGTGATAGCTGGATGAAATGTATCATTTTTAATAAAGATTTTTTTTTGCACTTAACTTCCTGCTGAATTTTCAACATAATATACAGTATAGAAGTACAGTATAATGACAAGCAGTTCATACACTGCAAGAGGCTTCTCAGTTTGATATAAGCCAAGGGAAAATACATTACAATGTACTTTTAACAAAGTTTTGTTTATTTATTTATTTTTTTTAAATACTTCCTAACCAATCATGACCCTTAAATTGCTCATCTCAGTAACCTTAACACCTCTGTTTAAGATTTGCACACTGTTCCCCAATGAGCCTCGCAAAGAGCCACACTTATAACCTGGTTAACTGTATATTTAAAAAGCCATTTTCAAAAAAAAAAAATCTTTCTTAGACTCACATCATTGTGGAAGTCACTTTACAAAAAGGAACCATATAAAACATCACTGGTCATAAAACATTTGCCTTACTGCTGAAGATCACACAGTGAAGCTGTTTAATAGCTTTAACATAATTATGCCAGTCTTCACCACATATATGCGTATAATGTCTTGCTTCTCTGACAAATACTCTGTCACTCCACGAGCTACTACTAAATCTATCAGTAAAATGGCCTGATAACCAGTTAAGTCTCTTCTCCCTGGCCCTGTGCAGTTTTAATGAGAATGTCTTTACTGCATAAAATAATCAGCACATTTACTTGTATAGCTCTATGACTGATAAACCAAAAGATCACCAGTAAAACTGCAGCTGGTTTTCTTGATAGCTACAGAAATGCCAGTCGACCAGGATTTGTCACTGTAGGA
The DNA here is from genome assembly GCA_015108635.1 of Andinoacara biseriatus. Classification (NCBI taxonomy): domain Eukaryota; kingdom Metazoa; phylum Chordata; class Actinopteri; order Cichliformes; family Cichlidae; genus Andinoacara; species Andinoacara biseriatus. The sequence goes on along the minus strand of VUQJ01009025.1, from coordinate 15,373 downwards.
AACACTGTCAGAATCTGTTGTATTTGCACTGCTGTGGTGCCTGTTTAAATCATTCTGCTGTGTGGATTTTGGATCTTTCTCAGAAGCGATTCACTCTTGTCCCTGCGAGGGTGCTAGATTGCATGAGCAAACAGTCCCGTTAGGCAAGTTGAGCCGACACCAGCTACTAAAGAATTCCAACGCCAGTTGACAAAAAATAGCAACAGAGAAAAAAATAGCATGATCACATTAGGTGACGTAGCTGTGCCTTTTAAAACCAATATCCACACTTATTTAAAACAAGGGCACACACCTGCTAACGGCCTACAGATTGTTGTGGAAAGCAGGCTGCTTCTTTTGCTGTATCCTTACCTCTAAGCAAGGCAAACAGCTTTATGCTAGTTAAACCAGAACAAATCACCCTTTGACCAGTGCTCATCAGAATGGATCCACACAAAAACCTCCTCTTTTGTCCCCTTGGCACAGTGCTTTGACAGTCCAATTATTTAGCAAGGCAGTTGGCGGTGGTGCCCAAAATCAGGATAAGACTGCTTCCTCTCCATCTGGCTTTTCACATATTACTATTTATTGTAATTCCTTTGACTCGAGCTGTGAAAAATTAGCATAAAAATATTCCAAAACATTTTCACTATTGCATGAAAAAGTACCAATAAAGAGAGAGAGAGACAGAGAGAAAGAGTGAGTGAATGTTTGAAGTATTTTGGGGGATTTGGCTTGGGTACAAAACTAGAGAGAGGGCTTTCTCAGAGGAATGACTCTCTTTTAATGATCTTTGCATCTTCTCAGATTATTCAGTTAGACACCATGCATGACACAGTGCTGGTGTTCATATGTCTCCATAATGCATGAACGTACGCACACACACACACACACACACACACACACACACACACACACACACACAGGCTTAGGGAATTCCTTTAGTTCAAAAGATTAACTATTAAACACTTGAATGTGAAAAACAAATTCAAATAAATATGTATTGTCCATTTAGCTTTACTGGTCTGTTACGTGTCATATAGAGTGAAGAAACAGTAATTTTAACACTGCGTTAATGAATAACCCATGTATTGTTGATTTTTAGGGTGGACTATGTGGCAAAATAAATATATAGATGAATAAAATATATCATTAATTAATTAAAATATATTTTTCTTAAAAACATTTAATTATTTCAATATTCAATCATTTATTTTAAATAAAATACTGAAATAAAGATCTCACACAAATAATGACTATAGGTTTACATGATATGTCCTACAGTAAATATTCAAAAACATGTGTGTAGCAGTCATTCCTAACACTAAACTCAAAACCATATTCTTGTTCTAAGAAATAATTAATATTTTAATGGATGTCATTTTGAAAACATACAAACAAAAATATAGCAAAACAAAATTGATAACAAAAAAGCACTCTCTGGGCTAGGGATGTGCGCAACTAGCCGACTAATCGTTGCTATTGTCACTAGTCGGTACTAATACTAGTCGGTTAGCCTAATATTTTATTTGATACCCAATGCCGGTGTTGTTCCAAAAAGCAATTGTCTGGCAAAAAGCGATTTCCGATATTTGCTAGAAATTTTTTGTCTGTATTTAAACAGCTGTAAATGAGTTGTTGACCTATAATCTGTGAAATATATGTAAAACACATCTCTCATGAATGATATCAGGTCATTTTGAGTGAGAAACAGCATTTCTAAGGTAGAAGCTGCAATCAGTTTTTGGCAAAGTTTCTTTTATATATATTCTCTTTTATCATGGTAAAAACTGTCATTGACATTAAAAATGTCTTTTTAAACAGAAATCTGGCTCAGAAGGCTGCAGAAATCACAAAAAATATAACATCACAGTTCTATAAAGATATTTTAAGTGGCCAAAAAGCAGTGGATTGATTATAATGTAGGTACAATTACGCAGACTGGAAAAAATTTTCTTCATTTTATATATAAGCCCTTCATAAATCATGCTGACTGCACTCTGTTTACCAATATTAACACAGATATTACACATACAATAAAAGCACATAGAAACATTCAGAATCACTTTATGGCAGACGATCATTTTTTGAAACAACACTGGTATATATTTGGATATATGTATTGTTTTGATGCATTGTGTGCAATCATACACAATGCACCACACTTTTAAGTCACAATTCATTCGTTTTTCGAATGTAATTTACTGAGATTCAATGATGCGTAAAGATCGTTTGCAGTAACGCGTTTTTATATATCTAACATCGCTTGGTTTAATTTTTTTCTTCTTCGATGTTTGGAGTGTAACGTGCAGTGTTCATAATGTAGGTATGGTAAAAAAATTTCATTATTTCCAGTTACATCTGAAACCCATGCAGATAGAAAGATCATAGAAAAAAATTTGATACCAAAACCACACTAATAGCACAGATAATAATGAAGTTACACCCAATAAACTACTCTGTTAGTATGCACCGTTTTACCATTATAATCAATGAAAACTATGATCTCAAAGTGCAGTACATGCAGAAAAGTTAGCATTTTTTTCTACCAGTATTATTTCCGAAATGTTACCAATACAAACCAAGTCAGTATAATTTTAAGCATAAATATAACAGACACCTTTGGAAAGTTTGACCTAAGGAAAGTTTGACCTTATTTAACCTTGAAGAAGAGGTGAGAGGACAAAGTAACATGCTTTGAATCCCCATATGCCGGTATGTTGTCAATTCAAGCAATAGTAAGAAACATAGCTTTAACAAATATATATATGCTGTATATAGGATTATTATCATTTTGACCTTCAGATTAATCTGTTGACCTGGAAGAAGGTCAAAGATCAAATGTGACATGATATTTTAAATCTTTATGTGGTATGATGACAGGACACGCAACACTTTTAAGAATCATAGTTTCTAAGTGATAATGTGTTTTGTCAATTTTCAAGCAATGATTAAATTGACTTTGAAGACCTTGGTGAGCCACTGTAAGACAAATTTTAATGGATTGTTAAAATTCATTCAAACTATTTTGAGCTATTGTGTTTACAGACAGAGTGACACACATGCACGCAACAAACTTCTTGGCAGAGGTAACAAAAAAAAAACAAACACAACAGCAACCGAAATTTCATCAAACTGTGTGTATAGTACTACTCCCTCCCACAGAAAAATGGGCTTTAATCAGAACAGAAAGACAAATAGGAGGCTGCAGTCAGCAGCTGAGCAAGAGAGTGGTACAAGTCTCCAATTTGAAAAACAGACGCCTCACAAGTCCTCAGCTGGCTGTTTCATTGATTGCTATCTGTAAGATACTGGTTTGTAAGGGGAGTTATACACACTATTCTATGAAATCTTTAACTAAAAGCTTTAAAGGTGCATTATGGTAACACCATGTGCCACAAGAACATTGGAGTGATAGTTTTTGAAAACTGGCCTCTGTGCACCTTTGCAGATATTGCATTACAAATCATAAATTATTTATTTATTTATTTTAAACTTTATTTTTAGTTAATTTTGTACAGAAAGAGACCAAACCAACAAATCAACACACATAACATGAGGGCTAGGGCAAGCAATATAAGGTCAAATTGCACATCTTAATTTACAGGTACCTTACTGTTTAGGGATATATGCACATACACATGTATTAGATGCAGGTTTTAGATCAACCAGAAATGTTCCCGATTCACAACAGTCAGCTATTACAAGTCTTTAGGTGTATAACAATGCCATTTTTCCCAGAGCCTCTCTCCTTTCTCCTTCTGGAGACGTATTGAGAAAGTCAACATCTACTTGTTATGGATCAGGTTTATAATATTTATGAAGAGCTTCAGGGTGGGAGGGTTTGGCTGGAGCCAACATAGTAATCGCCTTTTTGCTTGCAATCAAAAGAGTCTTCAACAAATACGTATCGCTTGTACTGAGTCCTTCAGGGAGTTTTCCGAGGTACATAGCAGTAAAGTAAAGTAATTGTTGGGTCTTTACCTTTACCTTACAATACAAAGCGCCTTGAGGCGACTGTTTGTTGTGAATTGACGCTGTATAAATAAAATTGAATTGAATTGAATTGAATTACTTGCTGAACATCGTTCCAGAAAGAATCTGGTTAGATTCTTCCAGCAGAAATCGCGCCAGAAGAGAATTTGTAGTGGACTGAATATTTTTCCAGATTTATAGCCAATCCGCCTGTAAAATTATTATGTTAGCTTCCTTCGCCCACCGTTGTTTAATATAATCAAAATCATAAATAATTTATGATTGATAATTCAGTTTATAATAAATTGTCATTTTGAATTTTGTCAAATTTAAAAAAAAATCTTTTGGATTATTGATCAAAATTCACATTATTGCGACTGTAGAACAATCTTTTACTTGTTCAAGATCACCTTCCGAATGTGCAAACCCACACACGCACACACAAAACTCATGCATACATTACTAATATATTAAACATGCACAGTTATCACTGCTGGCCCAAACGGAAAGTTGTTTGGGGAATGTCGCCATTCAGCACATTACCACCATCTATGAATAACTCATAACACATATTTACCCAGGCACACACGGACACACGGACACACACAGAATTGATAAAACATTAATGATTTTCTTACAAACTGTAGTTATCTAGATCAGTAAGTACAGTATTTGTTTAAAGACACAAGTCCAGCATTTTGTCCCTGTGTTTTGGTGTAGCAAAAATAGTTGTGTGTGGCGTTCAGAGACAGATCATACAATAGAAAGAAGTTTAACCTACTAATTGCAACCTTATGTTAAGGCAACATCTCAAATTATGCCTTTCCCCCTCTCTACAGCTTTCCAATTTTGTCATCTGTTCTTGCTGCATCTTCTTGACCTTTCACTTTTCTGAATCTCTTTCTTTCTTTATATCTGTCACACTGGCCTTGTGTGCATATGCATGATTCCTTATTCACAGAATGATCTTGTTCTTTTTCTTTCTTCCAAACAACAGACTGAATATTTGAGTCTTGTTGTGCTCTTGGTTATCTGTTGATTAGAAAATGTATTTTCACCATGAAGTGTCACTCTGCAAGGTGCTGCTGCTCTTTGTATAATCTTGTATGAAAAGAGACTTACCTTATTAAAAATCCTTGCATTACAAAGAGAAACTTAATTTCATCTAATCTTTGTATTATGTCAGTGTGTTATGCACATAATTTTGTGTATAAATGATGCAACTACATATACAGTAATTAGCTGACATATAATGGGAAATGCAAAAATGTCCTCTCAGTAGCTTTTATTAGAAATAATTTTCAATGCTACATTGTAAAGAAAAAAAAAATAACCTTCATAAATTAAAGTAATAACATTAGTCTTTCAGTTCTTATTGTACAGTCATTGGCTGAATGCTTCTGTACCAGTGATTCCATTCCATGTACATCCACGCCATAACGGAAACATTATTTTGACAAATGACATTATATAGTTCCCACTTTTTTTACACTTTCCTTTTTCTACCATAAGGTTTTTTTTTTTTTTTAAATCAGTCACTGTAATTTTTATATTCTGGAACTCTCTCAGTTTCTCCTGGTTTTGCAGCGTGACCTTTCTCTTTACCAGGGGTGCGAATCTTCTGAAGCTGTATTAGTCTTTGCTTGATCACTGACAACACTCAAAAGCCAATATGTAGTCCTTTAGCATAAAAAAAAATCTTGAATTGCTATGTAGTTGTTTCCTAATTAAATGTTTCTCTGTTCACGTGCAAAACTGGTCGAAAAGTGTTTTCCAAATTTTGATGTTTTGTTATATTTTTTTACTCAATTACCAAATATTGTTGGCCCCTTGCAATTTAAAAAGTGTGTTTAAAGTACTTGTAATATTAGTGCCTACACCTAAAGCTGAAATCTTGTAGTATGTATTTAGTTATTTAATTTAGAATTATGTTGCAGCACTGGGCCCAAAAAACAAAAATGCCTTACTGTCTGGACTGTGAGTAACCTAGTGCACACTTGTCTGAGGAAGTGGTGGATCATGAATGCATACAACACACACATACTGTACAATACACACACACACACACACAGTGGCAATCCTGCTGACACTGGCCATTAACAGGTGATAAACTCCCGTGGTGAAAGAAAAAGGAGAAACAGGAGAAACCCTCTCATTCTGTCTTTCAGAAACAGAGGGTCAAAACAAAGATAGATGAAGATTGCAGCCGCTCTCAATTCTCTGTACTTTGATGGTAGAAAGATGAAGTACTGCTCATCTCCTGTTGGGGCAGTGTCCATTCTTTGCAACTATTTTGAACTGATTTTTGGTTATCGTATGTATTTCTCCTGCAAACACTAAAATGTTTACCTAATAGTAAACGGGTTACATATCATGACCTCATGGCCATTGTAGTCAGTAAGTAATGGATAATTTGGGCCTGGAGCCATTCACTCCCCTTTCAGTTTCCAAGGCGTATTATCGACAGGTGGAGATCAACCAATCAGGGCAATGTAATTTGGCAAAGCAAAGAAAAAATGCTGACAGACAACAATGTGCAGAGATGACAGCAGCAATACAACGAAAATTACATGACTATAATTGCAGGTGTGAAAATCATCCAACGTTGGTGTTCTAGGGTTAAAACTCATTATGTATTTTCTATAAAGCTTTTGAGTGAATTAATTCATCTGTGTGTCTGTGTGTGTGTTACTGTGCGTCTGTGCAAGGCCCTGTGTGTTCCCCATGGGCGCATTCACCAACTCCCCATACTGAGTTGCATTATTGAATTGATTAATTGTCATTGATAACTGATGGCTGCAATGACTTGCTCTCTTGTTCTGTGTAGCAAATGGAGATCTACTAGAAAATGAAATATGCCTTCAGTAATTGGTTTTAAATGGAAAAGCTGACTTGGGTGGTTTGAGAAGTTTACTGCATTAGCACGGAGGTTTCTGTGTGTGTAGGTGTTGCTGTGTGTGTAAATAGTATAGCAATGTTTTTGCGTGCGTGTGTGTTTGTGTGTGTGTGTGTTCTGTATATCTCATCTTAGGTGGACTTAAGACACTTATTAATTGCCTGAGGACTTCATTAGCCAGGCTGATTACCCCTGCATCAATCTGACAGCTTACGAGTTTACACACACACACACACACACACACACACACACACACACACACACACACACACACACACAGAACTTGTGGCAATTCTATGG
>VUQJ01009023.1:33223-43419 GCA_015108635.1 Andinoacara biseriatus | reverse complement strand
TATTTAATAAAAAATTTTTAAAATTTTTTTTTTTTTTTATAAAAAAAAAAAAATTTTATTTTTTTTTTTTTTTTTTGTGTTTTTTTTTTTTTTTTTTTTTTTTTTTTTTTTTTTACATATGAATATATACCTAAATGTATATGACAAATATATATATTTTAAGTAAGAGTTATCTTGACTTTATGTTTGTTTTTTGCAGTCTTTTTATAGGCGGGCAAAAAGAAATAACATTAAAATGTGTTTGCTATGTACACATGCTCTCTCTCTCACACACACACACACACACACACACACACACACATTAACACTCAAAACACAACATGAATACTCAATGAAATGCCTTATTTTGTATTATACTCTTGTATAAAATGCTGGAGGTGCATGTGTGTTATTTTTTGTTTGTTTGTTTTTTGTTTTGTTTTTTTAAAAAAAGCTTTGCAGATGATGTAACTGTAACGGAGAAAAATGTGTTTGTGAAATCAGAGGGACAAAAAGGAAGCAGTGGAAATTCTTGGAGAGTTCTGACAAATCCGGGCGCTCTGTCTGAAGCAGCGCGGCGTCAACACTGCCGCAGAAACACGTTCGATTTTAAATGAGTAGTTTTAATATTTTATGGAAAGGCGCTGATTCGCTTTCCTGCCTAGAGTAAAATCTAGCACCTCAAAAGCTCATCGCTTAGCCTCTTGTATGTTTGAATCTGGTACCAACACCCCTGCTGTCTTCACGCTTAAGGGTAACCAGCTGCTCACGCTTGGCGTACAGACTTTAGTAAGATGGCAAATCAGCTTATTTTCCCAACCCGATCAGGGCAGCAGTGCTGATGTCTCGTTGCTCCACGCAGAGCACAGGTGCAGCTGCTGGGTCAGAGTAGGATGACAGTGCCACCATTAACTGGTCTGAAGTTCATGTTTTTGCCTCAAGGAAGGGTGGGGGTGGGGGTGGGGGTGGGGGACCGATGCGACTTTTTTCAGCATCTGTCCTCATCAGCACGCCGTCCGCTGCGCTTGTCCACGTTAAAAGAAACACCATGTCTGTTTCTTTTTGTTAATTTTCATTATTTTTCAGTTTTTCACGTCTCTCTTTGCTGGTCTGGGTGTCGTCTACATTGAAGCCTCATGTTGACAGGGGATCACAGATTTTAAAGCTTGGAGTGGTTACCTCTGTCCTCCCGTGGGGTTCTGGGTTATTGTTCGTTGGTTGCGGGAGGATTCTGCACACCAGTGTTGCCATGTGAAGAAAACGGATGCAGCAGATCGACCCCTCGAGGGTGTTTCTACTTTATTTTTTTTCTGTCATCACATTCCAGTTCCACGCCACATGATGTGGGATTTGTTTTGCAATAACCGCTCTGCTGGTAATTCTGGCCAGCTGTCACTCAAGTTAAAAGGAAAACAATCATGCCATTGTGTTTTTGTTTTTATTTTATTTTAATTGATGTAATCCCTTTCCTTTGTTTGTCCTCATCTTTGTAGCATTCATTTACATGTATATTATCTTATTTTCACATTGTTCATAGAAGCCATTACTTAGTTAACTGAATTTGTTGTATCAAAACCTTATTTTAAGTGATTTTTTTTTTTTTTTAAAGAATTGGTGTAAAAATTGAATGTTACCTTTTTGTAAAACCTTTTTTCAAATGGATCACAATAAAAGTCTGAATCCTTCCAGTAACAGGTTTTGTGTGTTGAGGGCAGAATCAGGCTGCCCTACACGAAGAGTGGCTACACTTTAGAGAAGTGTGTGCATACTGTGTGTATGTGTGAAAATCAACAGTTGGCAGCTGTAAGATGACAATAAACGAAGGGGAGAGAGACAAGCAGTGACGTGCAGTATGAACCGCTGTTCCAGAAAAACAAGATCTGTGATATTAAACAGGCATTGTGGTGGCAGATCCAGATGTTGCTATCAGGATCTGTTTTTAGGAGAGACCCACAGCTGTGCACGATGTGACAATGATAACATGCTAGATGTGCAAGAGCGGTGGTTTCCCTATCGAATATGCAAATGGTATCCTGTTAGTATGCATGTTTGAGACTTCTAATTTTATTTCACTTCTAGCTGTGCCGTAACCACGGTGTAAACCTTAATAAGCAACCCTTTTAATGATTTGAGTATCAGTGAACTTCTGGACAGTCTGTGGCACTACTACAGGTACATAATGTTCCGGAGGTTCTTAAATGGATTTTGGTCTGGGAAACCTGAGTGGAGGTCAATGATGGCTGTCCTTTGTCATCCAGGAAGTATCTCCCCACTTGTAGCCATTTTCCTGCTCCAGCAGTCTGAGCATTTTTATCCTGGTAACAGAAGTGTTACTGTTGGTTAGCCTTGGTTGCAGGCAGCATAAGATCTGCTGCACTCTTTCACACCTGTCTCATGTTCAAAGTGAACCTGCTCTTAAAAAGATCAGAGCTGCAGTGGTGCACCTGGTCTGAAACATGCACAAGTAGCCCACCGTAGGTCTCTGGCAGTTCTCCTGTTCCTCCGCTGCACAAAGAAGCAGATACTAGTCCTGCTGCAGGGTTAATGCTGCTCTCCTGGTATCCTACACACTCTTGCAGCTGTATTGGGAGACAGCAAACCTTTGAACAGCATGTATGTGATGTGCCATCCTGGAGGACTACCCGTGCAGCCTGAATGCAGGTACTGCTACCAGCAGAGACAAGGACACTAGCGAAAAACAAAACTAGAGAAAAATCAGAAGGGATAAGGAGAGTAATTATCTGTGACCACCACCTGCAAAAACCATTCCCTTTTGGAGGGTCGTCTCGTTGCCACTCCAGTGCACCTATTTTCACTTTTCACAGTGGTTTCTGCTGCCTAACTGGATAGAATGAGTTCCCTTAAGTTTAAACGACTTTGTGTTACTCTCTAACGATCAAGTGTTCCCTTTATATATTTTTTTTGAGCAGTGTACTTATCTAATGTCCTTATCTGCTTTCTAACTTGCTCAACAAAGTTAGCAGAATATCCACAGGAAGTAAATATTTTAAGGATAATATTGTTTAAGTAATCACCTGTAAACAAAAATGAAATGGTGACAATACACAGGACTGCCCATTACTGGGATTTTATTTAACAAAAATATCTGACAGCCGAAACGAGATGAAGATGACGAATCCATCAATGTTACCAAAGAACAGAAATCACTTTTGTTTTAGCCGAACGATTAAGGCTGCTCTTCCCTTACAGTAAAACTCTGATCTGCTTCTGACTTTCTGCTGCAACATCTTTTACCTGAGAGTCACAGTGACAAGAATCCTACTGATTTTGATGTTAATTTTCAGGTCAAACACCTGTGGGCGAGTTTGCAGTGCTTCTTTTTTTTCTATATCCATACATATTTCTTTCAAAATCACGACCTTCACATGAACTTGTACCTTCATGAAACTCAGAGGAAACCAGACATCTTTACAGTTGTTACATTCCAGTGAGTGAACAGAGTTTTCCCACCACCAGGTGTTTGACATACATACAAATGAACACCAAAATTAACCAGTAGTACCATTTTCTGAAGTCCTCCTCCCTTTGTGCTTTCACCACAGCCAGAACCAGAATCCCAATCAGTGCATACTCACAGACTGACATTAACAACAGGGGGGAAAAATAAAATCGCTTCACAAAATAAATTCTCACCATTTGCACCCACACAGACACAAAACCCTACAAAAGAACAAAAACTGGACATTGTTTCAACCACTCAGACTGTCAGCAGTCCCCAAGGCAGGAGAGGAGCGTCTTCCTGAAGCAGACTCTTTAAACAGAGTCCAGTTCAGCGCTTCTTCACAGCGAGCAGCGGCACCTCACAGCTCCGTGTGAACATCTGACAGAGGGATGGCGACAAAGAGAGAAGTTAGTGTGAGTGATTAATGCAGAAGGTGCACGTATCAGCTGTGGCAAGTGAGGAGTACCCGTGCCCTGCTGCTTCGCCGTGTGGTTCACTTCCTCCTGGATTCTGGCCTGCAGGCGTTTGATCTCCTGGTCGTAGTCGGTCCACTCTGCCACGATCCTTACCGCAGCCTGCAGCTTGGGCTCTTTGGTCATCGGGTTGTTACACTGATATTAAGAAAATGAGAAGAAACAGACAAAATTATCAACTATGAGCTCTTCTTATTGCCACTTAATGTGATTTGGTAATTATGCAGGTGATGAGAACAGAATGCATCTTCACAATGTTGGTGTTTCATTGATTTTTTTTTTTTTTTACCTCTAAAAGGACTATTCTTCCTATTTTTAATCCTTCATTGCATGAGGTGGTTTAGACATGTGGAGAGGAGGGATAGTGGGCAAAAAATGTTGACTATGCAGCTACCAGTCAGTAGGAAAAGAGGAAGATTGTTGGATGTAGTGAAGGAGGACATGCAGAGGGTTGGTGTGACAGAGAAGGATGCTAGAGATGAGGTGATCTGCTGTGGTGACCCCTAAAGAGAACAGCTGAAAAAAGGCGGCCTTATTTTTAATGTGAAATTCTTATGCCTGCCTGCCCTCTAGTGGCTTTCAGGATACATGACAATCTTTAGAAAACCCATCACTCCTCTCTGAAACCCTGTCAAACTGTAAACATGTTTTAAATAAGTTTTAAAAAAAGTTACCAGATCTATTGTCTTCGCGCTTCTCTTGGAGCTGTCGTCACACCAGGTCTCACACCACAGCCACTCCTGAGGTAGAGACTTTATGGGCACCTGATGGATCATATTGTTGGGAAGATCCTGAGAAAAGAAAATACACACAATGAACAAAGATTAGGAGAGAAGCAGAGACTGGAACAAACTACAGGCAGAGAAGGGAAAACTATTGTTATGAATGTTGAACCATAATGTATGAACAAGCACTAGAAGCAGCATCTGCTTGCCCTGTATGCTTTCACAGTTTGTTGTCTTTATGTTTCCCTTCAGTTGCATAATAATCAAGTTGCAATCAGAGACAACAGTTTGTCCTGTCGCTGTGCTCAAGGACATCAGAGCTTGAAATGTAAAAGCTGCTGAACAATGCTGCGATCATAAAACCAGTGATGTGCTGTCATGAAATCAGATGCAGAACAGAAAACAACAAGTAAACACGGGGCACTGAAGAGGAACAGACACGTTAAAATGAGGCTGCTCTGAAGTCCTCACTGAAATAAATAAAAGAGACCTCTGGAAACTAGCATTAAATTAATCTAAAAACATATTACTGTTTGGCATAAAACACAATTTGGATCCCACATGCACATAAAAACACAAATGTGGACAGTGAGTAAATAGACTGGCAGACCTGGTCCAGGTTGGAAAGGCTGTTGGGGTCTTGGCTGAGCCCCTGGTACTGTCCTCTGAGTCGGTCTCCTGCCGCTATTTTCCTGAACTTCTTCAGATCGACCACGTACAGCGCACTGCAGAGGACAAAGGAAGGTAAAATTTGAAAGGAAATTTGAGATTTGAATGAAACCAATAAAAAAAAAAAAAAGGCGAAAGGCGTCTTTGGAGATGATTGATGTTGGAACCTGTTACACTGCAGCAGAGTACCTGATGTGGTATTTGCGCCCAGCGAGGTGGCTCGCCCAGTATCCGGACTTCCAGAAGCGATAGCCGTCCATCTCCCGGCGGCTCTCGCAGAACGGAGTGTAACCGTACGGAGCCCCTTCCAGGTCGAAGTCACGCAGCTCCTTCAGGTCTGTGCGCACAATCTGAAGGAAAGTTTCATTTTTCAGTGATGTCTCATGATACTAACTTTGCTGTCGTACAGAAAGCCAGCAAGAACATTTTAGAGAAAATGTTTCACATTTTGTAAAAAAAGAAAAAAGAAGGGAAAAAAAAGAAAAAAGGAAATAAAACCCTAAATGTTTAATGTCTTGACTGTCTGAGTCTAGTAACTCAAATCACATGGAGCACAACTGTGTGCTTCCAAACTTTTCCATAAAACTTGAGCTCCTTCCAAACCTTCTAGCACTTTACGGTAGTCCCGAGGAATATTAGATTTAACAGGTTCTCTGAAGCTGGCAGTTTCCTCCTTTACTGAGTAGTAAAAAAACAAATATTTGGACAGATGCAGAATGAACGACTGTGTTTGCACAGCTACATGTGAGCAAACCTGGTCGGCATCCACGAACAAGATCTTGTCGACAGCGAGGGGGAACAGCACGTCCAGGAAGAGGATCTTGTAGCCCCAGATGATCCTCTGCTTCTCGGTCTGCTGGTGTAACCAGCGGGGCCACTTATACTGGACCAGCTCATACTGGAAGCCATACTGCTTCGCCATGTGGGGGATGAACTCCTGAAAGATGGTGACACCCAGAATTAGAGCTGTCAGTGTGCGTGCACACATCATGATTTTCCCTTTTTGATAATATGCAGCCACATTGAATTAAGACATAATATCATAAATAGGCACAGTGATTAAGAAAAAAACACAGACGTTCTGAAGAAGATGTGTTTTCTTCAAGGATGACCGATTTACTCAAACTGCACTCAAATATTTGATGTTTACCAACTTGTACAATCTTCAAATTAGAGCTTTTTCATCAGCATCTACTGATTGATACTGATTGCAAAATTACTAAAATATTCTCAATCTAAACCCAAGTTTTTTTTAAATAAAACACCTCATCACAAAAGATTTAAAATGAAATCAACATAATTCAAACAGCACAAAAAAAGTGTGTCACAGGATATAGCTTTTGCTTTTGAAGCTACATTCACACAGGAAGCGAGTTGCAGCAACTTGGCAACCAGAGACCACAAAAAATGAATGACATTCCCCGATTTCTAGCAGCTACTGGGGACGCTTACAAATGTTTAAGGCTCTGGTTGCCATGGTAACGCTCTGATGTATTTACTACGAGGTCACGTCAGTCAACAGTATCCTGCGCTCTCATTGGTAGTTGCTTCAGTCGCTCACCTCAAAGGTGAGAAATGTTTGAGTTCCACACACTTCGCATCACCAGCAGTTATTTCGCCCCTATTGGCTAAAAACCATTAAATGTATCCAAGCTGCAACTCTATTAAAAAAAAAACTGCCAGGCAGTCAAAATTCCAAGTTATCTCATAATTTCGAGTTGGTAAGTTGGAATTTTGAGATACCTAAGTACTTAGTTACTTCTGAGTAAGCTGAAACTTACCAACTTGAAATTTCCACTTACTGATGGCAATTTCTTTTTATCATTTACCAAATGTCATTGATTTCTGTGGTCACTGGTTGCCCATCACTTCCAGTATGGATACAGTTTTAGCTTGTGCCAAAAACTGATCACTGATGTTTGTATGTTTTTTTATGTCTAATATCTTTGTTTATATTGGTAAATAGACAGGAGTTAACAGGATTTACGAAGGGTTATATATAAAATAAAGAAATGACCTGTTTTGCAAGTATTCTCATGACTCTACATTATTGTATCTACTTTCTGCTCTACATTATAATCAATCCAGTCCTTCTTGGCCACTTAAAATATCTAAATAGAACTGTCACTTTGCCAAAAACTGACTGCAGCTTCTGCCTTGTGAAAGAAATGATCTTTCTGGCTCAAAGTTACTTGATATCATTGTTGACGGATACCGTGTGTTTTTACCAGCGGCCATTTTGTGGCAGATGATCACTTTTTGCCACAACAAAAATCTGTGTGGTGTCGGGCTGCACTGATGTGCGACTATAGCAAATCCTCTGGTGCTTTCACTGCTAAGAAGTGTGGTTCATGTGTGCAGCCTCGTGCACTTTTAACCAAGCAGCACCAAACTGAGTATTTCCAGCAGTGCGTCTTAAACATTCATTTCCTGCTGCGCGCCACTTGTGAGTAACTTCAGACAATTTTCCAACCTGATTTTCCTGAAATACTCCAGAGTTCATGTGTGAAAACAGCTTCAGTGAGGTGGTTGTTACATTTCTTCACACCAGCTGCATTTGGCAGAGTTAGGAAGCTTTAGTCGGCTTTGATGGTGAGAACATAAAAGTTGAAACTGAAGAAAAATACTCCTTTGGTCCTGTTCTGTCAGAGTACTGTGGGTGTACTGTGGTACAGTAGTACATTCTCTCCCTACACTTGCATTAAACAAATACCACACTTTTACTGAAAACTCCATCCCTCCATTTTCCTGTAAGCACAAGTCGTTACACTGCTGGTCAAACCTGCAATGCATCCAGTATCCTATCCACTAAACAGCAACACCTTCAGGAGCCAACAGTATCTCCTACACAAATTATTTTTAGACACATAAAAACTAAAGAATACTTCACAAATAAATAAAATAAATCTGGGAATTATCCCATCCCTGCTGCATGTTTCACCTTCAGCTTCACATCACTGTTGGACAGAGGAAAAAACTGCAGCCAGTGGAGAAGATTTCCACATCAGTGATGAGATGCTGGCTGAGTTTTAAAGTAACACCAGTGGCAAAAATAGAATAAAATAAAGTAAAATCCTACCTTAAAAGTGGGAGACAGGTAGTTCTTGAGGAACCAGAACTTGACAGGAGTTTTTGTATGCTTTAGAACTGACAGCATCATAATCCTGAGAGGGAAAGAGGAGAGTTAAAAAAAAAAAAAACTGAGAAGAAAAAGACTCTAAAATCAATAGTCTTTGTATAAGCGAGAAGGAGGGATGTTAGTCTTCGAGGATTTTTCATTGATACAACAATCCCCTTTCTTTGCCTGGTCGCATCTCTGACACCCACCTGAGGAACCTCTCATAGAGATGCCCCGAAGCCACAGAGAAGATGTTGATCACGTCGTCCTTGTCCTGCTTTGGCTCCTCTGTCTTACCTCCACCTGTGAAACCTCTGAAAGAAAAGTGATTATTTGACTTTTTTCAACATTTGAAAAATTAACAAATACAAAATTTTACAATTCAGAAAGATCTTTGAGGCACTGATTTGAGCTGCACCTGGTCAGGGAATTCCAGAAACCAGTGTCGTTTTCCTCCGTCCCATCACTCAGGAGCTCCTCGTTGAACTTGTCTGGCTTCTTTTGGACCTGATCAACACACAATTATAACTCAGTTAGTTACAACATACTATGTGAGAAAAAAATATGCATTAATCTATTTGAAATATTAATCAAATATTGTTTGATGTCATTGTGATTCAAAAGGACCAAAATTTTCTTACATGCTTTAGAAAAAATTTCCAGAGTCTGATCAACAAAGTGGTATGATTCCAACTGAGGTTACAAGTTTTATCATAAAGCTTCTATATTTTTATATCT
Source organism: Andinoacara biseriatus (assembly GCA_015108635.1). Classification (NCBI taxonomy): domain Eukaryota; kingdom Metazoa; phylum Chordata; class Actinopteri; order Cichliformes; family Cichlidae; genus Andinoacara; species Andinoacara biseriatus. The sequence continues at coordinate 34,254 of VUQJ01009023.1, read as the reverse complement.
TACATAAACTTGCTCAGAGGAGACATTTTAAGCTAAAATAATCATTTAGCCCAGCAGGTATCAAAGTGCCGAGTGCTGAGAGCCAATACATCTCTTTCTGAAGGGGAAATTATGCAGCAGTGGAAGCACGCCGGCAGTCTGTGGGTCAAAAACGTGGCTTAACTGGTTTGTGGGAGACCCTTACGTGAGTTGGTCCATCAGCCAGCTGCGGAAAAGCGAAGTTATAACATAAAAAGAGCTGAAGTGAGAGCACTGTCAGCATTCAACCTGTGCACAGCAGCATTCACGTAAAGCATCATGCAGCTGAGATTTTGGAGGACTGCACAGGAGCACACAGATGATGGTTGAAAACCCCACTCTGCAGGCAAATGCCTCCACAAATGGACACAACTGTGGCAGCATAAATGAAGCATTAGTCTGTTACTGTAAGATTTAATATCTAAAGTTCAGAGTTTAATATCTAGTCAGCCCCCGCCCAACCAGACAGAGAGAAAAAGAAAAGAGATGGAAGAACCTGCATTTGAGACAAGAAACCAACAAAAGACCCTACGTGTACAGAGCAGTGTGGGAGAGCTAGTTTCACTGGCAAGAGGCAGACAAAGGTTCAGAGCAGAAGAACATAAAGGCTGGGAATGATAACGATTTCAGTTGGATTTCAGTAAATAAAGCGCACATAGGAGATGAGACCGTATTTGCCCTACTGTGCGGGAGCAGTGGTGGGGTTATGTTGGGTCCTGGGGCATAAGCAAGACATTGCTTATGCCCCATCCTGGAGTGAAGTCACTCGCAGCCAACATTAGAAAAACTGGCATGCTTTGCTCATGGCTAACCTTTAGAGTAAGCACAGCGAGGGAAAAAAGGTCAACTGTGAGGCAGCTGCTCCTTCTTTGTTTGAGGGAGAGCCAAACAAGCTGCTTGGTGGGCATTATGAAAGTGTTACACAGTGATGTAGACGAATGGTGGAAGTAAAGCCTGGATTACAAAAAGTTTTGCTATACAACCCACTAAAGCACAATACTTATTATTATAAT
>VUQJ01009023.1:22494-33203 GCA_015108635.1 Andinoacara biseriatus | reverse complement strand
GAGCAAACGTGCCAGTTCATTGTCTGAGGGTATATATAGTTTGTGTGCAAACTATATATTTATTTAGCTCAAAGCGGCTCAGTTCAGACTGGAGTTTCTGCTTCTCGTTAAAATTTATGAGGAACCCAAGAAATTGAGCAGTCTGGATATTCTGCTCACAAACTTTCCATCCCGGATTTATCCAAAGATAAATTTTAAATCCAACTAACAGTGCTGAAGGGCAGCTTCCAGCCACTGTTTCTGTGCTTTTGTGGCACAAAGACGTCACTGCATCACACGTGAACTGACCTTGACTTTAATGATTCTGCTCTTGAAATTGTTCAGCACGACTACGATGTCGTCCGATTCTGCCGGAGAGTCTGTGCCGTCATGGCTGCAACAGAAGAAAGAAATGATAATGAAAACATTAGAAGAGAGATTTTCCGACTCATTTATAGAACCAGGAGCAAAGAGGACTGGCTGACATTTCATTTATGTGACATTATATAGCCAGTTTTGCATTTTATTCACCTGTAAATCTTGTAGATTTCATCAGAGCGCCCTTTCCTTAGTTTCAGGATCCAGGCGCCTGGGTTGGCTTTGAGCTGAAAGTAACCCTGCAGAGCAGAACAAAGAGATTTACAGTTTAAGGCTAAAAGAATATAAATGTCTAAGAAAGTAAAAAAATAATTTTTTTTTCAAGTAGGAAAGCATTCAGCTATAACAACGCAAAGCTGTTTTTCCTGCAAAGCATTTGACTACAAGATGAGTGACTCATATTCTGAAGTGATTACCAAGTTTGCCATGACGATAGTGTCCACAATAACAGGCTCAGAGGCAGTTCCCAAGATGAACTGAAGGCCACGTGGAGGCTGACCTGAACTGACGTCAAAGCAGTGGCCTTCCAACAAAAGGTGCTCCAGTTCATACTCTGCTGCTACAATATTCTCCACCTGCAAACATAGAAGTCCAGCCAAGCAAAGTTTTTTTTTGTGCAGCCCAATATCAGGGCCCAGCGGCTCCACAGACACACATTAATAATGGTTCCCAAATTAGCTGCAGGTCTCCATGAGGGGAAACACTATCAAAAATGTTCAATATATAAGCAATTTATATTATCTATATGCTGTCCAGCCAGTCAAATTATATTTTACTGCTGGAAACAGCTAAATAAAAAACAAAAACTAGTGTCCCTGCCCAAACACAGAGACGCACTGCTGTACCTCCTCCAAGTAGATGTTGTCCAGATCGTATCGAGAGTGCACAGACTCCACCATCCAGCTCTCGGGAGTGTTGAGGTTCAGGGTGAAGAGCGGAGACTGAGGCATGTCCAGGAACTTCGCCATGGGCCCGGGAGAGAAACTACCATCAGCCTGAAACACCACCTCTGGCTCCAGTACATAACGGTAAAAACTGGAAGACACACATGGGAATCAATCTAACTTTCCTAACAGGTGGAGGAGTCTTTATGCCCACGTGCTGATTGGTTTAATAAAACAATCCCAACTTACAGTAAGTTTCAGTGAGTAACCTTTTCTAAAGCTGTCACTACATGAAACAACATCAAAAGATGTGCTTAGAAATATAAGATATTCCATCTGCTACAATTTAATCCACACAAGCTCCTCTCATTTTCAATAAACCAATGCAACATTCTGATATTTATGATTCTCTTCTTTAACTGAAGGCTAAATAAAAACTGATATGGGAGAGGAATTAGAAAGGCCAAGGTATAAAGGTGTAACCAGGATGTACAATTTCAGCATGCAGTACAGAAATAGCTTGTTTCCTCACCTCTTGAGGGGCATTTCTGACAGTTTTGATTGGCAGTTCATGAAGACACGCAGGTTGACGTTTACCAGCTGCTTCATCACCTGCAGGAGGGGAGGAGGGGGGTGTTACAGAGGACAAGACAGACCATGTTAGAAATAAGTCAACTGGAAATAAAAGTAAAAAGATGGATCACACATTCAAAGGAGTTCTAACAGACAACCTACCAGAAGAAGAGGAGCAAGTTTCTGAGTTTCTCTGGTTACTGGATCTACCACGGCAACCACATCAAAGTATACATCTCCTTCTTTAGGGCGGATCTTCACAGCACTGAAAACAAACAGCAAATCATCAAGCAAGCAAAACATATTTAAACCATCAAAGAGCTCTTGAGGAGTATTAACATTTCGACTCAGTAAAGAAGTCTTACTCATCTAATTCATGTACAGCTTTACCTGTAGCGGTCATCTGCAAAGCCATACTCCACACGGGCTTCTCCTTTAGGCTGAGATGAAAGCAAAGCGTCTACCTTCATCACAAGGTCGCTGGCCCTGAAAACAATGCAGTGTTAGCTTGCATAACTCAGCACAATGAAAAGTTCATCTGTAAACTTGTGAGAAGAGCCTGAAAATACCGGTCCTCCTCGATTCCAAACTGTTGAACTTTGCTTTTGATGCGCTCTCCAGAAGTCTTCAGGATGATGCTCTCCAAAAGCAGGAAGTCATCCTGGTTAAACACCTCCTCCTCCTCCAGTGGACCTATGATCTGTCAAGAAGAAACAAAAATACTGACTGCATACCTACAGTAAATGTGGGAAGCTGTAGATTTTTTTTTGTTATCAATATAAGCTATATTTGAACCTATACAACATCTAGGACAGGTTTAAAAGTTCTGACTCACTCTTCCATTGCTGATAACTGCTCTTTGTCCTTTCTTCAGCTTGAGCACATCTCGACAGTAAGCAGCGTGGGAAAGCAAGAAGTTTAACTTGGGAGCCTCGTACGCACTTTTAAACAGTGACAAATCCATACCCTGAAGGAGAAAAATAGATAACTTGTAGGCAGCTGATAAAAGAACAAATTAGGACTAAAAAAGCAGGACGGGTGAGTGCCTAATTCAGTCACAAGCCTGCCTGACAGTCACCACCAGTAATAAGAGAAGAAAGCACGATCACATTCAATCATCCTCCTGTTTAAATTAGGCTATTCTGTCTGTAACCCTCTCACCCCAACAGCAAAGTCTCCGACGTCAACACCCCTCTCCAGGGCCGTGGCGGTCTCTTCCTTAGCCATCTTGGTGATGAAGTTCTTGGCGTTATTGGCAGATTGTGTCTGCATGGCGGCCCAGATTGCTCTGGCCACGCGGCTCGTCTCTGCAGACAGGTCACCTGACGGGTTGTTGATCATTCCCAGTCGGACATTGTTGCTGGTTTTCTGGTGTAAAGCAGGTGAGAGACAGTAAGCTTCTCCAGGCTTAGAGGTCCTGACTGTCTGCACACTAAAGTTTATCCCAAAGTCTTAAAGATAGCAGGCGTAGTGACATATTGAAGTATTAATAAAAACATTAAGGGTGTAAAAATTTTGCAGAACCGCAGCTTTGGAAAAAACTGCAGTGACATAGGCCTGATCATGATTGAATTATGAACAAACGATGAACTCCATTAGCGTGACACATTTCCAGTTCACTCATTACTTGAACTACCTTTAAACATTAGTTTTCACCAGACTAGTATAATTTAACTAGCCATTAACAGCTCCACATGAGTATCACTGTACAGGAAAATCCAACTGCGATACAATAATGTGGACAGTCTCTGTTTCAACATGGAGTCACCTCTTTGTAATGTGCATTTATTTGGTTAATGTCACAGACTATCATTGCTTTGTGTTTGTGTCTTTTTTGAGTAAAGGAACACAATTACTTTTTGGCTTTTCTCTCCTTCATTCTCATGCAAGCACACTAAATATGATGCTACAGCCAGCAGCACATTAGCTTAGCATTACAAAAGACTGAAAACAGCAAACCTGACAGCTGCCAGCATCCATAGCCACTATTTATTTAATCCCAACAAAAACTGCAGAATCAGAACATCAAGTAGTGGCTTTATAGGGAAGTTATGGTCACACAGAAATTGTGAAACAGGGACTTTTAAAGGTAGCGGTATTTTTTTCTTTTAAGCTAAGCTTATATTATATTATACAGTTTACTTAACATCATAAATCAATATATACACATTATAAATTTCTTTATTACAGTTTGCCATGTGGCAAACTTACAAAAATAGAAATAAAGGGAGCTCAATGGTATATGGATATTTTATACAATAATACATAGTAGTAACACAAAATGATTCCAACAAAAAAGAAAGTAAATGATTTGGACAAGAAGATGTAATTTCATACCATGTGTTTGATGGCGTCATAAAGGAGCTGGCGTCCTGAAGGTTTGTCAAAATCTCCCACCACCCAGAAGGTCACAGGACGGATGTAGGCATCATCTGAAAACCACAGAAGAAGAAACGGACACGGTCAGAATAAACTAGTGAAGTAGTGCTTAAATCTAAATGAGGTACATACAGGGCTGTAACATCCAACAAGAAAATACCCTCGTTGGCCACTTTATTAGGTACACATTTCCAACTGCTAGATTGCATTGCCCAATATCACATATAGAGGTTCAAAGCGCTTCAGATAAAAGGCTTAAAAAACATTAAGAAACATGGTCACTTACATATTATAAACCGACATTAAAACAAACAAGTAACCCATCAGAAATACATAAACACATATAGACCCACATACACAGACATACACAATAAAAGAAAATACTTTGAAACAATCACATGGTAGCACAAGTTCAAAGAAAACATCGAAAAAGGGTGATTCAAGCGACTTTAAATGTAACATGGTTGTTGGTGTCAGACATATTGGTCTGAGTATTTTAAAAAAATCTGCTGATCTGCACACAACCATCTCTAGCATTTAGAGAATATGATCAGAAAAAGGGAACACCCAAAGGGGCAGGTCTCTAGGTAAAAAATAACTTGCTGATGCCAGAGGTCAGAGGAGAATGGCGAGATAAGGTAACGATAACCCAAATAAGCACTTGTTACAGTAGAAGAGCATCACTGAAGACCACACCATGTGTCACTCCCATCAGCTAAGAACAGGAAACTGAGGATACAATTTAAACAGGCTCACCAAAATTGGACAACAGAAGATCAAAAAATGTTGCCTGGTCTCTGAGGAATGTTTCCAGCACTTTGTTGAATCTATGCCACAAAAAATTAAGGAAGCTCTGAAGGCAACAGGGCATGCAACCCAGTACTAGCAACTACCTAATAAAGTGGCCTCTGAGTGCAAAAATAACTTGGCTCTCTGCTCCAGATCAGACCCTTCAAACTTTTCATGCAGTAACTTTAAAATCATACAAGATGAAGTATCATGCTCCCTCACTGAAACAATGTTATAGTGAGCAGTTATATAAACACATTTTAGCACTCATGCTTGGAGACTGGTACACAATTATCACATGCATAATTATTAGTCATTTGTGTCCTTTGAGAACTGAACACAGATGGAGGAGTGGTGGTGGACTCACAAACACAGTGCCAACAATGTTGTTAACAGAAAACTGAAAAAAAGAGCAAGTGAGTAGGAGGAGGAATAATGTGGAGAAAAAGGGTGATTACCATGCCTGTTGGTGGTGGTCATCCCTGATGCAGGGAAATTTAAAAACACATGAATAAGAGGAGGAAGTGGAGGAGGAGAGGACAGAAGGAGAATACACAAGGAGAGGGTTTAGCCTTGAAATGGCTAGATTATCTTCACAAGTAACAAGAAAAAAAAAAATCCACAAGCATGCTGTTCTGTTCAGTGATCAGCTGCCACGCAGCTCTTACCTTTCTTTGTCATATAGTTCATGCTGTTGGCCACAGCTGTACTCTTCTTCTTTGTGTCCAGGGTGGAGAAGCGCGCGTAATCATCTATGAAGAAGTTGTCTGCAAAAAGAGAAAAAAGGAATGAACTGTTGCTTATAGAGCAAATGTTAAAGGTGGTATCTTTTAGGCTGTGTGTAACATGAAAAAAATATCTTTGAGTTCATATGTATCTGGATTTATATAGAGTACACGAGCAGGCCAAACAGCAAGAGTTGTTAGAAATTAGCAAAGGTTTTTGTACTACGACTTAAAATGGCAACAAAATAATTATATTCAAACGACTGATTCTAAATAGAAGCTGCAATGTTTAAAGAGCACATGGAAAACTAACTAAGTTTCCTAGTACTACATGAACTTTTGAGGCCACCCCAGTACAGTATTTACTTATTTAATGCAAAATGTTTCTGATGAAAAAATGTGAAGTTTCTGAGGGAGATCCGTACAAAACATCTAAAAAATACATTACAGAAACGTTTCAGAAATTAAGGACTTCATTTCTGAATTCTACGAAAGCCTAATACTCACTGGTATCAGACAGGTCCAGGTAAGTCCTGCTGGTGGAAAGCACCCTGGGGTTTATTCGAGGAACAACATTGGGCTGGTTCATGATGAAGTCCACGACATCGTGGTCTGTAGCCAGCTCACCCTGCAAGGAGCATGAGAGAAAGCACATGAGGTTCAAGGAATAAGTCAGAGAGGACATTCTTCACTGTTACTGCAGAGCTGCCAGTCATGCAGGAGGTCCTTCTCTGTGGGCTTGCCCCGCTCATAGTAACAGTTTAAAAAGCCCTTCTTAATCTTTAATGGCCTTTCCACGGCAGTTACTGGTGCTTGTGTAGCAACTGAAAGTTTTCTTTGAACAAGTTTGAGTTGAACATTAAAAAAGAGACAAGGTAGGGTGACTAACACTATGCTGACCAGTAAGACTGGTATAACCACCAAATTAAATGCTGCATGCTGTGCTTAAATTCCTTAGAAATCCTTTGGCTCCTCTGTATGATGGGCCGACATTAAAAGAGGAAAAATGACAGATGGTATGCTCACAAAGATCCTGCTGAAAAGAGAATATGTTTTATGACTACAAAGATGAACAGGGTACTTTTGCAAGTTAACTTTATGGTCGCTTAACATCTGCTTTTATTGCTTTTTATTTTATAGTATAATTATGTAGAAGGTCCAGCAAATGAAAAAACACAATAAAATGTTATGAAACCTGCACCTGTCATTAACTGTGATGACAGATAATGAATGACCTTCCACCTAAGCTTTCAGTGTCTGTGTGTCCAGGGTGGCACAACTGTAACTGACCAGGTAAACGGCTCTCTGGTAGAACGAGGTGGTCTCTAAGATCTTCTGCATGGTGACAGTTTCCAGTTCATCCGGGTCCAGCTGTTCACGTTGGTAAGGTATCCCGTTGTACATGACCACAGGCAGCGGGCCTACTCCTGTTTGCTCATAGTATGCCCGACCTTCCTAAAAGGAAAGAAGGAAAAAATGTTATTGCGTTAGAGCCTTAATCATTAGGCTTGCAGAGCACCCTGCAGCTTTTATTATTGTAACCGTGTGTTTTAGGTCTAACCACCATAAAAAGGGATTACCCATTTCTTTTCTAAAATAATATCACATGTAATATTTTTTGCAAATATTCTTGCATCTTAAAAACCTTAAGGATTCTTATTTAACAAATACATATTGAAATAAACCTTAATAATCTTAAACACTAACCAACACTGACCAAAAACCACCTTACATTTTCATCATTTTGTCTGCTAGTACTGGGTTGAACCCTGTGTTTTCTTTTTGGCACAGATATGTGAACAGTTCAAGGCAGGATGGATCCATGCATTCAGGTTGCTTATGCCAAATTTTGACCCTAGCATCTGAATGTCACAGCAGAAATTAAGGCTCATCAGACCAGACAACATTTTCCCAATCTTCTATTGTCCAATTGTGATGAGGCTATGCTAATTGTAGCTTCAGTTTCCTGTTCTTAGCTGACACGAGTGGCACGCGATGCAGTCTTCTGCTGCTGTAGCCCATTTTCTCAAAGTTCAACATGTTGTGCATTCAGAGATGCTCTTCTGTATAGCTTGGTTGTAACCCAGAGGTTATTTGAGTCACTGCTGCCCACCTATCAGCTTGAAACACTAGATATTTTTTTCTTTTGTGCACCATCCTCTGTAAACCCTAGAGATGGCTGTGTGGGAAAATCCCAGTAAATCTGCATACACACAAATGCACGCGCACACACACACACTCACTCAGCCTGACTCACCTTCCTGTTGTTGTCATAGGTAGAGTCGGCTCCGAGGACACTGCTGACCTCCACGTAGGGAAACTTCTTCTCCAGCACTTTAACTACATCCCCAACACTCAGTCGTCCACCAACTGGCACACGGTTAAATATCTAGAAGAAGAAGAGAATGGGATGGTTGGGTGGAAAAAGAAAAGAGTAACAATGATGCAGTTTAATTAGATGGCCAACGTCTTAAAAAGGTAACAAGAATTTTAAGATGAGTCACTTTCTCTTCTTAGTATATGTAAACAGTAGACTCACCGACATGACAGCTTCAAATGCATTCTGACTGTCCACCTCTTCGGTGATGTAGTTGTAAGCTCGGACGAGTGCCACACCAGCATCTTGCATACCATCTATGTCGTCTTCATTTGACACCACGAACACCAGCCCGATCCTAAAACACAAACACAGACCACGTAAGCTTCCAAAAACAGTTAAAATGCAGAGCGCTTGCTGCCTGCTTCATCAGTATTCAAACACACTGACCATCCCAAGATGCCACATGCAGTGCGGTATCAAAGGTCTTCCAAACATCCCTGACAAAACTCCTAAATTAAAATGGATTTTTAACTACACATTTCTAGCAACAACAAATGCACTGCAGCAGCTCCTTTTAGTTTTCTGGTTACTGTAGAGCAATAAAAAGTGATATGTTGTGTATTCAAATTCATAAAAGTTAATAATTAATTCCCAAGAAATTGTGTGTCCAAAAAAGGAATCTATCTAGATGACAGAAACACCAACCTGAGGGGTATATTATTAGCATAAAACATCTCTGCGACGCTCAGCAGTTCAACAGCATTCTCCTGGGTCGGGTCCATAATGATCACCTGCAACAGATGCATTTTAGAATTCGCCACAAAGATTCAGATCTATTTGGATTCATAGGAGCCTGATTCATAAACCGCTGTCTTACCAGATTATGAAAGTTCTTGCGGATCTGCCTGATGACTCCAGGGAAAGTTGGTCTGAGCAGCTCCTGCACGTTGTAAGGCCATGAGCTGTACCTGTGGTCTGTCTCCAGGTTGTTAATCCACTAAAAAGAACAATGAAGTAAAGAGGAAATGGTTTAAATGAGGTTTAAAGAGAAGACTGAACAGACAGGAGCCAAAAAGAAATTACTTTTGACTGCTAGCGGAAGAAAAGCAGGGCCATAATGTAGGGGGTTTGAAATGCCTCCAAATTTGCTCAAATAGAAACTTGATTGCACAGTAAAAATCTTCCAAACACAACACATTCCAAGCTTATTTTGGGTAAGTCCTCATTTGCTGCATCATTCAACAGTTAGTTATTAGGGACATGTGTGAAAATGTGCATGCTTACACTGATGGCCGGGCTGCGGATGTCAACAGCGTAGTCAGAGTCAGAGGGCTGGACGTTGAGCTTCAGGATGTCGTGAATAAACGGTGTCTCGATTAGCAGGGAGCGCAGACCCTCCATCACCCGCGCCTCACTGCGCAGCACCTCAAACACACTGCAGGTAACAAAGGACAGAGGTGAGTTAAGTGGTGCAGTGTGTGCACTTAGCTCACCATCTAAGTAAAGCTCAGCGTTTTCAGTTTTGGTCATGCTCATTTTAACCATTAAACATCAGGTAAGAATTGAATTTGAATTTAAAAAACACTCTAAAATCCAATTTTAAAAATGTGACAAAGAAACAGCAACAATTTTGATTATTATATAGTCTCTTCATTAGAAATACAGTAAATTACTTTAACGAATGGTTGAGCATAACCTATTTATTACAACCACTGATTTTTGAATATTTTTCCAAATTATATACACTTTAATTTGCAAAATTTCATGCAACACATTAACAATTCTCTGCTGCAATTACTGCAAATGAGACGTTCAATATATGGCACTCTGTGTGTACCTGAAGATGTCCTGTGTGTCCAAATCTATATGCAGTCCATTGATAAACAGCGCTGAATCCCCGGGCTGCAATCCCAGAGTTCCTTTGAAAAACTATGGAAAGAGAGACATCGCTATGACTAAATATCCCGTTTGTGTCACGCTCCCCATTCAGCACCAGCTGAGCAGGTCGCCATGCTGTGAGGCAAATAACGTCAAAACAGCCATCACATAGTCAATTATACTGTAAAACTAGAGGCAACAGTCAACACAAAGCCACAACGAGTCATGTTGACAGCTCTAAACAAGCACAGACAACTCTGTTTAAAATCAGTTGGTTTAGAGCAATCAAACCCCAAACTAAACAAATCTAATTATCACAGAAAGGGTGTGTAAGTGTCTGTGTGTCCATGTGTATGTCTATGAGAAGAGATGCAAGTGTGTGCTTGTGTGCCTGCACAGGCAAAAGGAAAGCTCAAAGTCATTTTGGCGCAGTCAAATCTCATTACAGAAAGACAAAGACATCAGATTAATCATACTCCAGACACTGCAATTACAACAAGACATGATTAACACAAATATTGTTCATCCCACTTAAATCGTGTGAATGTGTGCATGCATGCCTGTGTGTGTGAAAGAAAGACAAAGACGTGTATGCGTGTGTGTGAGAGAGTAAGTGCACATGTCCAAACTGCTTCAATCAATAATCATTTCTCGCTGCAGGACTCTGTGCGCCTGCTGAATGAATCACCGATTCAGTAATTAGGACGTTTGTCTGCTCAGCCCCACCACCAACCCAAACTCCTGTCTGCACACCAAGATAATGTAAGCGCAGCTTCAGGAGAGGAGAGCGAGAAAGGGAGAGAG
>VUQJ01009023.1:9433-22474 GCA_015108635.1 Andinoacara biseriatus | reverse complement strand
ACTGACAAGAAAAAGGGGTGATTGCCTATTCTATTAACAAGGCGAAGCAAAACACACATTGTCAAAAACTGAATGCTTTTCAAATCAGATGATGTTTACAATTTATCACAAAGTAAAAGGGTAAAACAAAACCAGGAGGGGCAGTTTCATTTTGAGAGACAAAGCTACTTGATTGTGGATGTTTGCAATAATGCTGTTTGTCTTGGCTCTTCCTCTTTAGTGGATTAGATTGGTAAACAGCTGAAGCTAAATTATCCGCAACCACTAGAGGACACAGTCTGCAAGATAAAAAGAATAATCATCCTGGATATTGAAAAGACAAAGATAGGATAGAGGATGAAGTCAAGCAGTTGTGATGACTGAGTCACAGCCACTAATCTACAAATATAATAAAGAATAATTCATTTATAAAACAATAAATATTATGTTATTGTTTGTATATATTATTGATTATCCAACTTGGAAACAGTAAATTTACAAACAAAGATAAGGCTGTTTATCAGCATTGTAAAAAGTATCTGGCTAACTCTTATCAATTCAATGAAATTTAAATGTGAAATGCAAAAATGGTGGACCCTCATACCCCTAACATGGCTAAAGACAAAAAATGAGATCAGCGTATACGAAAAGTATTCCATGTGAGCAACAAGTTCAAAACTCAAGTTCTGTTTTCAGTTTGTGAGGGGCAGCCAATCACAAGAAAGATGGCTTAAAAGGACAGCAGATGTAAAGGGGGAAGAGCTAAAACAGCTTATTCCAGACAGTGGATGGTCTGAGCAGCTGCACAGAGACCCAGTATAAGCTACATAAAGATTATTTTGAACTGTGAACCATGCAAAGATACTCTAGTGGAGTCCAAGAATAAAAGTTTTCTGATGGATGTGAAAATAACTTACTTAAGGCCTTGGAGGCGCAAGAGAAGGAACCAGGATATCAATGATACAGCAGCTCATGATATATCAGAATTCCAATTTTATTGTAATATGTGACATTCCTAATGAAAGTTCCAAGTTTTATTTTCATTAGATGCCTTATTGCACAAACTAATGAGAATTAAAATCCACTGAGAAGTCAAGGAGGTTCGCAAACAGTCATATTGAAGATAAATTAATCTCATTCCACTAAAATCTCACCAATGTTCTAGGAGATGTAGCAGTTCTTGTGAAAATGGAAAAGTGCCTGTAAAATGACAAATGACCTTGCTCTTGAGCACAATTTGGGTTATGAGCCATTACATGATCACTGTGTGCAAGTTCCACTAAAATCTGACCAGTACTCTAAGAGGAATACAATTCTTGGATAACAGACACTCTGCCATCACATAAACTCATCGGTCCTTTAGCCCGAGAAGCCAATACACACACAATCCTGTCTGCTTCCTAACAGCCTCATCCTCCTGCCTTTGCGAGAAGACGTAAAAAGCTTGTCACCGATTTGATAACGAGATTTTTATGCAAGATCAACCAGCCATTGGTGTTGTTTTTTCCCCAAGTCACATCACAATCCCAAGACACACAGCAAAGACATATAACACCACAAAAGTCTACTGAAGTGTAAGACATTCTCTGACGACTGACACATGGTGTTGGGGTTGGGTTTGTCAGTTGGTGTAAGTCTAAAGAGTGTATAAGGAGGCTATTAAGTGAATTTACAAAGTTGAAAGAAACAGCCAGATTTGACAGACAACTGAGGCTAACAGATCAATGCCTTTGCCAAACTTTGTGGACACAGTTGACTTTCGGTTTGTAAAATAGTCCCCATGCAGAAGCAGGGAATTACTGAGAGACAGACTAAGGTGTTCATTTTCATCTGTAACTATGGAATAGCTTAAGTATTTTCATAGTGTTATACAGAAAGTGGAAGAAACAATGAAGGAATAAAAGATGGGCAAATATGTACCTTTTGGTTCTCGCCAATCTCTTTGCGGATCTCTGAGTTGACCACAGTTTTAGTGATTGACCTGTGAGAGAAAAGGGAAGACTGAACTGTGAAACTGCTGACTGTCCAAAATCTATACAAATCAAGCGTCTTATTGTAGTTACTGTTCGTGTGTGTGTGCGCACGTATGTGTGTGTTTGCTTCTCCTCTACCTGGCCTTGGTGGGAAAATTCTGACTGAGGTCTTTCATAACATTGAGGGCATCAACAGCGGGAGCGGCAAGAATGCGAGCAGCTGTCTGAAAACTCAGATCTATAAAAGAGAAGGTGGGTGGATGTTCAGGCAGGCAAAGAGGGTCAAAATGGGAAAAAGATGAGTGTGAAGAAAAAAAAACAGAAAACAAGAAAACAACACAAGAGAAACAAAAAGAAAGCGTAATAATCAAAAGACATGAGCAATCGCCAGAGTCTGTACTCTGTTTTTTTTTTTTTTTAAAAGAACATATATAAATAAATAAAAACCTCAGCAAATCAAAAAATGAAGACAGGAGCTGCCTCAATGGTAGTTAACATACCGAGGTTCATTTTAAAAGACTAAGAGTATATGCTTCCAGCTCTGCACAACACAGGGACTTATAAGCAAATTACTATTAACATCACTGTTAGAAATGTTCATGTCGAGCAAGTATAATGTTTATGATGTTCACCATCTTAATTTGAGCCCATAAAAACTGTATCAAACCATATCCTAAAGCATTTAAGGCACAAAAGACTAGAATATAAGCATGCGTATACTTGAGACATTCTTTAATTTTTAAGTGTAGAAAGATAAATGAGTGCACGGAGCTTTGGTGTGCAAGGAGGGAAGAGAGCAGTGAGGATTATTTCAATGCAGTGAGCATCTCTGTAATGGTGTTGTAGTCTGTGTGATTATTAGCCTCTGGAGGTCTCCCTCTCTTTGTAAACAGGCTGAGCTAATGAGCCCCAGAGGGTTAGGAGATAAAGACAGACGCCCACATGACAGTCTGACAGTCGAGCTCAACCCCCTCATCCTTCGCAGCCTTTATTCACCAAAAATCAAAGCAGCTGAAAGCTCACATCCTGATTACACCTACTGATAGACTGAAGACCTTTCATGTATAGAAGCATTTGCTTTAAGAAACATAAACATAATAGATTTTTGTTGCTGGGTAATACATGTGTGGCAACAAAATCCAAAAGTACATATGATTACATCTGTAAGCGTGAGTTTGACTAGGTAATCAATATACTGTATGATGCAATCTTAATCAATAGTGCTTTTATATCGCAGCAGACAAAGTTCTCATATCGGCAAGGTATTATGGACTCAGATGCATCAAGAGGACACCGATCGATTGCAGTCATTGATCAGAGATCAATACAGATAAATTTTCAGCTGCTAGTTGGAATGGACGCAATGACATTTTAAAATCAACAGAAGTCAATGTTAACTTATTTTTATTTATTTATGATTAAAGGAGTAAAATGAAACAACAACAACAAAAAACTGCAGCAACAGTAAATCTCTGCAAATCCTTCCACTTTCAAAGCTTTCCATCCATTGCGTGTGTACCACACACTGTTAAGCCACACGCTGTTAAACCACACTTAATAAAGGGGAATTTAAATGCAGTAACTTAAATAGTGATTGCAACTGGACCTCCTGAATAGGTAGAACGGAGACCAAAATAACATCCGCTGAAAGATCTACATTTTATTCTGATAAAACATGGTGAGAGAGGGAGTAGGAAAAATGCTTTTAACTCGCTTTAACTTCCTGATGATTTCAAAAATTGCCATGTTAACAGAT
The DNA here is from genome assembly GCA_015108635.1 of Andinoacara biseriatus. Classification (NCBI taxonomy): domain Eukaryota; kingdom Metazoa; phylum Chordata; class Actinopteri; order Cichliformes; family Cichlidae; genus Andinoacara; species Andinoacara biseriatus. The sequence continues at coordinate 18,766 of VUQJ01009023.1, read as the reverse complement.
TATTCTAAAGTTGCTTGTAGTCACATCAAAGTCTGATTTGCAGCTTCTGTCAACTAAAATCAACTAAATCAGAACAGAACCCTTAAAGATTATGTTTGAAAGAAATATTTTTAACCTGCCAAAGAGGTTTTTAACCAGTCCACCCCAAAATTTCAAGTTTTAATAATTGGGATTTCATATATTTAAGCATATTAGACATTTATTTGAACACATGTTGTGAAATCACACAAAAGACTTCTGTTATATGAGGTAACACAGGCTGACTGCTTTTACAGTAGGTGGCGATTATGCTTTCTACTGTCTGTGGTCACTCCCCAAAGGCCCATTCTGTATTAGAAAAACCCTGAAATGATGTTTTTTCATTTGCGGTGTAAGCAGGGTATCTTTAAAAGGGATTGTGTAAAGAGATTTTTCTGTGAAATCGTAAGGACATAAAGGATGCTCTGGGTCAGCTAACAATTGATTTGATTTTAATGGGTGTGAGGACATGGGATTTTTCCCATCAGATAATTGCCTTTGTCAGCCATAGCTATCAAATTAATAGATACAGAACTAAGTTCAAGTCCTACAGGTATATTTACAGCATCATAAAATTGATTCTCTGAAAAATTAAGTGACAGGAGCAATGCCCACAGATGTTACCTGTAAAATGAGAGGGACAGTTTATTTTCTGCTAGCCTGTCAAGATGTTGACTCGGTCAATTTTGACAAGTTTGTTTCATTGTGTTGTATCATTATTTATTTACAGATGTAATACCAGAAACAGATACTTCCTTGCAGAGCCTGATCTCATTGTCAAAACTTTGTAGGAAACAGCAAAAGCAGGAAATCTGCTGATGGCTGAAATAAGAGAATTAAATCTGGAAGTAGGCCCACCTTGCATTTGCCAGACTTTCAGAGGAGCCATTTCATTGGTGCTTTCCACTAAATGCTTCCTCAGTTCCTTAAGCTGTTCTTTGAGTTCTGGGTAGAGGGTCCTGGTGAGAGAAAGATGGACAGAATACTTGCATCTGTTAAACAAGAAAGTGGCTGGATTCACAGGTTAATTTGATTATTTTCTGGTTAGTTTATCAGAGATGTGGTCAGTGCTTTGAGGCAGGAGGAAAAACAAGAGACAATGTGGTGCAATTCCTGGACCTAATCCAAGCCTTGAATTTTTATCATAGGCTGACACAGAGACACTCACTTGAGTTTGCCAAAAAGGAATCCCTGGACCTCATCCACCGGATCATTCTCTCCGATCACTGTAGCATTCACCTCCGCCCCTGCAACCACAATCAATTAACTCGATTTTCAAGTCAGGACTCCTCTGGGATTACAACATTGTGGGCATGTGTGTATTGACTGTGTGTCTTCCTGTGAGTATGTACACCTTGGACTTGTGTGTCGTCCTTTGCTTTGTACTCTTGGCTTTTGATGGCCAGCTCCACTCCATACCCCGACAGATACACTTTCTTTCCACTTGACTTCTGTAGAAAAAGAAAAAAGGAGGACACTGTGTAAAAAGATGGGCAGTAGAAGTCTTCTTCATCACATCCTCACAACTGAGTCACACACCACTGGAGGATGTGTTTGAATGGGTCTGCATGTGCAAATACATTCAATAGACACAGTTATGCCGGTTTGACAGCGGCCGTGTTACCCTGATAACAAAGTTAGCAAGATTTTTTTTGTTTTTCATTCCACTTGTAAAAACAAATCCCACTTACATTATAATCACATATGCTTGCTGACTATCTTCCAAGTGCACACAACCAGCTTGCTAAGCCACTAACTGTCCCTGGTCTGGCCCCAAAGCTATGAGCACAGAGTAAGAGTTAAATGTTACAGCCTTTTTAGTGCTCAGGACATCCTGCCTAACGGACAGATGGTGAGAATAATTTTGCATAATCAGAGGGAGGAGAAAAAAAAAACGTTATCAAATGCATTTGCATGTGAGGGGAAAAGTAATCCAACTTGAGAAACTTGCACTCCAGCATGAGAAACTGGAGAAGATCTTTTCATCCCAGGTGTAAATGAGGAGCCCTCTTAAACTACAGAAGTTTTTTTAAGATGAAGATAACATGTGACAGCCTAAAGTAACTTCGGGATTTCACCTCATTACTATGTACTTACAAGGTCATAACAATTACTGACAAGGCAAAAGTTTGCTTTATTGAAAATTTCACATAGTAACAAATGTTGAACTATATATATACACTGCAGTTGATTATCAATGTAGTGATCAAATTTCTATCTAATTACTTTTGTGTCAATCCAAGTCTATGTAATGGGATCTTTTCATTTAAATTATATTAGAAGTAAAATAATTCTGTTCTTGGCTGTGAAACACTTACAGCCAGGTAGTGGCGAAGCACATAGGTCACAGAGCCTTCATTAACTTTGGATAATATGACTTTGTGAAGCCTCTGAAAATCTGCTGTTCCAAACTGCGCATAAAGAATGACAACAGGAGCATCTGGATTTGAGCCTGGGTATTTATGATCGCCTTTAAAAAGGTAGGGCTTTGGCCTGAAAAAGAGATAGGGATGTCAGTCACAAAAGCTGCCCATAAATTTAGAATTTATAATCCTTCCGGTTTACTTGTAAGTTATTTTATTTACCTTTGAAGTGCAGTTTTTAGGAGTCCTGCCAAGTTTTCTGTATCACAGGTCTTTTCTCCATGAATGCTCAAAAACGCTGAGCAGTCAGAGGGAGGAGGCTCAGTGGATGCTATCTAAACAAAAACAAAAAAAGCATCATCAATAATAATATAATCCCCTTCACATGCATGTACAAGCCTTCAAAACAGGTTTAACTCATCCTCCTGTTACCTGTTGGAAGGAGTGTACTGTTGCAGAGTAAGCTCTCAGGGAGAGGGCGAACTTCAGCATGTTTAACTGGACGGAGCTGAGCAAGGCACTGGCTCTCTTCATGATCAGATCGTAGTAGGCCTGATCTGTGTCTGGGTGAGGATAACAAATGCACACATAAAACTTTAGTGTGGTCTCCTCCTTCTCTAGAGGACCTATTACGCAGCTTCATATTTTAATTCTTGGACTCTACTAAGTAGCTTTGTGTGATTCGTAGTTCAGAATAATCCTTTTGATATTATACTGGGCTGTGGGGCAACACCACCTTTCACCACAGATCACCACATCTCACTTTAGGGCAGTTTTTCCTCAAACTGTGGGGCGCAGGGTCATGACAGGTAAGGTGCAAATGACAAGGAACAAGGAAACGTTAGCAGGTATGTTAGCATAGCGACTAGCAAAACTCTCCACTGTCATCATCTGCGGTGTATATGGAGTCGTCGTGGCGCCACTTCGACACTGAAGGAGCGCCCACCCTACTTGTGGACCGCGCTTCGGTGGGGCATGAAAAGATTTCATCCAGTGAAGTCGGGCATGACGCAAAATGTTTGAGAACCACTGCTTTGGGGTAACCTCTGACTTTCTTCTGATCAGCAGGAAGGTCTCTCAGCAGGTGAATGGGACTCCTGTGCTGAGAGAATATCTGTTCTCACTTATAACATAAGGAGCCAAGAATGAATGAAAAATAAATAAATAAATAAATAGTGTCGACCGCAGTCTGAAGTCTGAGTTTTCAAAAGGATTACTTGCACATGTGCTGACCTCAATATTTGAAAATTTGACCAAATTTGATATGAGTAACCACTACTGCTACAGTATATATAATAAAGAAAATAAGGAAAAGCATAATAGGCCCCTTGAAATTATGTTATAGCAATTCTGGTCTAACTGAGATACACTTTTTATTGTGTTACTGCTCCAACGAGTATGTGGCTAAAACACTGAGAATGCAATTACTGCCAAGATACTGCATAGACATCATAAACTCAGCTGCTCACGGTGTTGAAACTAAAAGTGAAATCTTATCCACAGAGTCCAAAGTTTTACTTTACCGTCATGCTCTCCTTCTATGTTTTGATTGGCTTCTACAAAGTCCCAGAACTTCTCTTGGCTCTCCTCTGCCATGAACTCACTGGGGAAGAAGAATATGAAGGTGGCAGTTTCACAAGCTGGAAATGCATACAGTGTCAGCAACTGCAAACAGCACAACACCTAAATTCCTTAATTATTCATAGTGTTACTCAAGGACATATAAGTGAGACACAAGCGTAGTTTAAACTCACTTAGAAGACAGTCAGTAATGACCTCAGAACACTGATTTATCTATTATCTGCTTTGGAAATTTAATTTGTATGTAATGCAGCCAAAGTACTGAGACTGCTGAGCAGTCTAATGTCATACCTGGCCTCCAGCAGCAGCGGTGTATCAGCCCATTTGGTTGTAAGAGTGGTTGTGACAGCCTTTGAGTCTGCACCCCCAGATGCTGCAGAGAGCAGTGAGAGCAGCACGATCCACAGAAGCCACATCCTCATGCCTACACCTGAGATAACAGAAGAGGTGGGAAGTGATGCTAAAGAATCACAGAAGAAATGTATCAAGAATGTGCTACAAGGCCTGAATTTCTACATTGCTGTGAAACTCTGGCTTAAAATACACAGTGTGAATGATAGTATCATCCTGCCCATTGTGCTATATAGTAGTGAAGAATGGAGCCCACTCAGCCACCAAAGTAGATTATAATGTTATCCGGCTCTGTATGAATTGGCAGAACATCTCACTGCTGATAGTGATAAAACACAGAGGCAGATCCTCACAAACTACAAGCTCAGAGACCACGAAGACACAATTGAAAGATGAAGACAAGAAAAACACAAAACGAAATACAACACAATACGTGGGCACGTTTCGACAGAGAAAGATACAGAGATACACTTCCACTGTAGTGGAAAACCTTTAACGGAACAAGGAACATTTCCTTTAACAGTTCAGCTGTTATTCCAGATTTCCAAGGACTCCGTTAATTACCTTCCTTTGGGGTCTTTATATTTGAGTTAGTTTGTTATCCAAGCTACAGCAACGATTCTAGAAATTCTGATATGTTAATACAACAAAATCAGGGTTGTTTTTGCCTTGTCATAATTTTATTACAATGAATATATACACATATACCAGGTTTCCCAGTGAAATATTGTACCACTCAATGATTTTTTTATACGACCACAGTATGGTGTGTGAAAATTTCTGACCGCACTGAAAGAGCTATTATTCAGTACCACAGGGTGTGCATAACAGGCCTTTATCTGCTTTCCACTGAATCATATTAAGATCTGATCAAATCCTGTTATTAAATAAGAAGTCTACTCTACCAATAAATGGTTCCAAGCAAGTAGCTTGTTTTGTTTTAACAGTGGGACACATCGCACTGCTTCAACAAGTGCTGTATCAGAAGATATCCTTAAAAATCCTTGTTAACATTGTGATAGTGCCTTTAGCAGTGCTGCCGACAATGCAAGCTTGCCAAACACAGTAGGATGCTGCTAATTTGCTAAGCGACTGAAACACGGTTGTGAAGTGTTCACCTAAGGCAAGGTACCAGATCCTCTCCCCTGGCTGTGCAACTGAATCTACATGTTTGAATACTTAGCAGGGATACAAGATTACACACATAAAAGAAATATTAAAGAAAGGAAACACCTGGTCATTGTTAATCACTTTAAAGAAAAAACTGTAATCTATCTAAACAAAGCTGGATTTTTAAACACATTTCTCATATTATGCAGAACTCATTATTTACCTGTGCACGTTTATCTGCCCATAACATAACATAATGCTTCCCATTAACTATGGTTGTAACAGTTATGTTACAGCTGAAACTAAACCTTATTTTCATATTATGTTAATATGACATTTATTCTTGATTTTGGGACACACACCTGTTAACGTTGTTGATTACTATCTGGAAATAAAATAACTTTTACGAAAAGCAGTGGCTGATGTTTAGCTTTTGTGCCTTATCAATTTTCCCCTGGGTCAGAGCTTTTAACAGCAAAGACAAACAAACAGAAAAAAAATATTAGTATCTGCATCAAATGTTGATCAAATTTAAACATCATTACGACGCCAGCTTTTCAAAATTGTTGTACTTGAGAATGAATTTTTTGTATTCGGGGAGGTTTGAAAAAGGGTGGTCTCAGTGGAAGCTTTAAGAGTAAGATCCCCCGAAGAAATGCTAATGTCCTAGTTTCTTTTTGTTACCTGGCTCGATAAAACCTAAAAACCCAGTCAGAAATAACAGATATCAACGTTGTCTACTAAGTTTCCGCTTCAGGCTCTGTGCATGTTCACATAAAGCCTGGTGTTATCAAGTATCATTTCACTCTTCCTCTGCACAAAATTGATCAATTGAGTGCTGTCGACTTCAGACAGAGACATTATTACAGGAACTGGTGATAGAGCTCTCCAAAGAAAAGGCTATAAATATAATGACAAAAGCCAGCACCAGTAAATGTATTTATACTCACCTACCACTTCATCTTCACATCGCAACCGCTTGTTTGGGCAAATAGCTAATCAGCGAAATGCATGCCAGCAATTCAATCTATTTAGGCATGTAGAAGTGGTGAAAATTACCTTCTAAATTTCTTCCCCATTCTGATGCTCGAAATGGGGAAGGAAGGTGATTTAAATTACTTTGAACATGGTGGTTGGTGCTAGACAGGATGATTTTAGTATTTCAGAAGCTGCTGATCTACTGGGATTTTTCCTCAAAGCCATCTCTAGGGTTTACCGAGAATGGTCCAAAAAAGAGAAAATATCCAGTGAGCAGCAGCTCTCTGGGGGAAAATTCCTTGTTGATGCCAGAGAGCAGAGCAGAATGGCCAGACTGCTTCAAGCTGACAGAAAGGCAACAGTAACTTAAATAACCACTGGTTATAACCAAGCTATGCCGAAGAGCATCTCTGAATCCACAACACATTAAACTTTGAAGCACACTGGATACAGCAGAAAAGCACACTGTGTGCCACTCCTGTCAACTAAACACAGGAATATGAAGATGTAATTGCATGACTAAACCAAAACTGTACAATAGAAGATTGGGAAAAACTTTGCCCAGTCGGATAAGTCTGATTTTTGCTGTGACATTTGGATGGTAATATGAGAATTTGGTGTGAAAAACATGAAAGCATAAATCCATCCTGTCATGTATCACCAGCTCAGGCTGCTGCTAGTGGTGTAATGGTATAGGCCAGGGATCCTCAAATCCGGGCCTCAAGGTCCGGTGTCCTGCAGCTTTTAGATGTGTCCCTGATCCAACACTCCTGAATCAAATGGCTGAATTACCTCCTCAATATACAGTCAAGTTCTCTAGAGTCATGCTAACTGACTTCTATATTTGATTCAGGTGTGTTGAAATAGAGACACATCTAAAAGTTGCAGGACACCAGACCTCGAGGTCTGGATTTGAGGATATCTGGTATAGGCGACCTCTAAGTATCAACTGAGCATCATTTAAACACCACAATCTACCTGAGTATTGCTGCTCCATCCTTTTATGACCACAGTTCACCCATCTCCTGATCGCTGTTTCCAGCAGGATAACACACTATGTCACAAAGTTGGTTTCCATCCATCCATCCGCTTCCGCTTTTTCCTTTGGAGGGCTTAGATATCCCAACTATTTTTAAATAAATAATGACTGAAACAACCAATTCACTTATCTTGCATTAGTCCTTAATGATATCCTGTCTTCTAGAAGAAGTTTATATAACCCACTGCGTACATTACACTTGATGGAAAAGCATCTGGATGCATACAGAGCAAGTCAAAATCTAAGCAGGATACTAAATATGTATGTAAGTCTGCGTGATCAAAAAGAGGCAAGATATCATAATGTTACACATTTCTATAGCAATTTCGCACTTCGTTACAGCTGAACAGGATGCTGAAGCTGTAAACAAAAAGTACCATCATCCCTATCCAATAGGAGAGTTCAGCGTGGCTCCTTCCTCCAATGAGTGTACAGTGTGGACATCCGGACTGTCTTAATGACAACCCTGAGAGCTGTCAGATTAGCGCTAACCACGAGCTAACTGCTAATTATAACCAACACCTCACACGTTAAGGTTTTACTGATTTAATTAGCTTTAAAGTCTAATGTATGCTCAATTCAGAGCCCATTCAGAGGCGGAAGACTCAAGGCGCGCTAACGCTACCTGTAAATTAACGCTAGCTAACGCCTTATGCACAAACTACCAGGTTATACCAGTTTCTGTTTACTCACACGCACAAAATCTCACATCTTTTGTGGAACAACAACAAACAGCATTGAATACAAGCGCACACAGCTCCAAAACACAGAAAATTAATGATATATTCTCACCGAAGCCGGCTCCGTAGCTTCCTGCATTCATGATACGCAGAGAGTAGGCGGGTCTTACATTAGGCCACATTAGGTAACCGCAATGTTGCCTGTTCAAAATTGCTGAAAATCTCGAGCAATAAATTATTGACTGAAACGTGTCTTAGACCTAGAGTAGCACATTTCAGCGAGAGCTAATTAAACTGAAAAGTGGAGAACGTAACTTTAAAAAAAATCTACTGCTACTACTACTACTATTATTACTATTAGCTAAACGACACTCAAGTAAAGCAAAAAAAGTATTTTCCTAATTTAGATAAACTATATTAATGCACATTATTTTTAAAGTGCTAGGAGTGAGTGCTAGAATAGGAAACTTTGGATCCTGGCATTCACTGGATGTTATTTGACAATGAACAACCACTTAAAATAGTTGAAGACTACACAACCTTTGTCAATGGCACTCGTCAGAGGAAGAGGCCTCCCAAAGACCCAGCATTGTCTCTCCTGGCTTGCTTTCCGCCAGTGGTCAGAGATGGGAAATAAGGAAGTAGGAATACTTTGGATAACAAACACTTTGTAAAACGACCCGCAACTAAGGGTGTAATTTCCCTAGAATTAAATGGAATTTCCATGTATTTTACCTGAAATTACAATGTAATTATGTATACCTGTGAATGCCTAGTGGTAGATACACCAGAATACGTGGCTAATAATTCAGCATTTTATAGGAAAGAAGGAATAATTATACTGTAAGTACTTTTAGGTAGTGTGCCATTTCAGGTATTTTACAGGAAAGGGGACACAAATTGTACTGTAAGTATTTTTTAAATAGTATGTATTTTTCTGGTATTTTAGCAGAAAAACAAACAAAATTTTCCCGATCTGTAAATACGCTGCACATTTTGGAGCGTGGGCCATATTATGTAGCAGCTTAATTTTGCCTTTTTACATTTTTAATATGCATTACACTGGTGTGCATCGTGGATGTTCGATTATTCAATTGTGCTCTTATATTACATATAAATTGTGATAAGGGCTGTTATCCCATTCCTGCTAAGCATTAAAGACCAGCAGACATTTATGCTAAACATTTGTAGTTGAATATTATTACATTGTAAT
>VUQJ01009016.1:17058-27901 GCA_015108635.1 Andinoacara biseriatus | reverse complement strand
AGAGGAAGCCCACAAACAAACAAACCCTCCTGCTGAGCTGTGAGAAGACCCTCACAGCAGGCTGCCACTGAATGAAAACCACCACAGCAGACAGAGGTGTGATAATGGAAACGGGAAGGGGGCTGAACCCTATTGTGTGGCTCATAATGGATCTGTGTGAGAGCAGTGGATTTGAGTCCCAGACTCTATTGTTGGCATTAGAGACTGATAATAGCTATTTTGAGGAAGTTAGGAGATTGGTATCTAATATATTCATTTTAAAGGGAGAAATTTAAGTTCTGTGAATTAGAAATTAGTGAAGAGGGGGGTTGAAAGGTGCAGGCTTCTTTTTTTTTGTGAAATATCTTTGAGGTCTGAAACATTTACGCTGAATGAAAATCAGGATATCCTGACATCCTGAATCTTCCCAGAACCCTGTTAGCATCATGGAGTCCTAATGGAGTGAATATAAATCAGAGTTACTCAAATATCTATCTCTAAATGTTCTCCACCAAGTCATGAAGAAAAGAAGTTAAAACCAGGTTAACAACTGAGATATTACAAACTGGTGAAAATCTAGTGGCTAAAAAATGTTCATGTGACAAAAGTGCAAACAGGGAGGAAGTTCATCCCAGCATGCATATGGTTTCATGATGGAGCACAAACACATAATTGTGCACAAATTCTCTGCAGAAACTGGGTTTGGAACTTGCACTAAATTCAGAAATAAATTAATTTTTGCGTTGTAGTACAAAATGCATCTAACCTTGGAAGAAACTAGTTGGCATACTAGCAGGCAGGTCCACTGAATTTATCGATTCCTGTGTTTTTAGTCTTTGAGACGATTAAAAATAACACCATTCAAACAAAATCTTTGAGATCTTCACACCACTTTTAACGTTCCTTCTGAAGTCTAAACATTAACCTGAAATAGTCCTTCAGCAGCCACCAACAGCTCTCACCTGAGAAACACGCTGAAATTTGAACATCCCTTAATGTTGCACAAGAAGTCACTTGAGGAACATCTGCAACCAGATGGGTCGACAACTTCGCTTCATACTCAACATTACATGTAATTTTTCTTACTTATTATGTGAAGATCTGAAAACACATTTGCTGTCCACAGTTCAGTGGCTCTGAATCATCAACACTAGGAAACATAACCCTCCTTAGATAAAGCCCCTCTGAGACCGATCCCAGTTTCTTTATAGAGACCATGTTGAGCTGCAGCAGCTTGAATCTTACCTTCTATAACCTGCAGGGCTGCTGCCAGCCAGCACAACACTGCAAGATGCAGGGTCAGACACCACCTGAGAAGACACATCAGTCACATAATGGAAGCTGCATTTGGAGAAATTCTGCATAGACTTAAAAGAAAAACTGCAGAAAGTTCACGGCATCAATTTAAAATCGCAATGTAATATTGCAGCTGAAAACTATCAGAGCAAAGGAGAAATGAACAGGTCTGCTATGAAGTGTAGCCAAAGTGCTTTGAGAAGATTTTTAAAATGAAATTTAAAAAAAAAAAAAGAAAAAAGAATCCGGTTCTTTCACACAGGAAATGTTAGGGAAAATAACAACTTCTTACCGCTGAAACATTTCAGTAAATAAGCAAATCCAGCTTTGGAAGTAAACTCCGAGTACATGTGTGAGAGAAACTCTGTGGTCACTCTGCCTCACGGTGCAGACCTGAAGTCACACTGCTGCTCCGTCTCTCTCGCTCGCTCTCAGCACAAAGACTCTCTCAGTTCTGGCCTGAGTGACTCTGAGGACCCACACAGTTGAGAAATTCGACTCCCTTAAAGGAAAAAAAAGCTCCCCCTTCCTCACTCAGTAGACCCTCGCTGTTAACCTGCTGCTTGATAGGTTTTCCTTTGATTGATAATAATGTGATGGGCTCATAACTAAAGCTAAAACCATCTACCAATGAACCTGTTTTCTATGCACAAAATGGTTTAATTCATCGTACCTGTAGGAATATATTTACACATAACAAATACAGCTGAAGGAAAAGAACTCCCAAATGCTTTTTAATGAATGAATAACATCATAACAAAAGAAGGACACGGCTGGAGCTACCTGGTTGTGTCAAAGACTTGGGATCCTCTCTTCTCCCATCCCTTTACATTATGTATGCACGCACCCTGCAAAACAGAGACTACACTTGCCAGCTGTATATTGTTTTGCCCATAAACCAGCTTTGTACTGAAATAATAGTACCTGTGTGTGTAATAGTTGTGGACATTTTATTACCACCTACAGCATGTCAGCATGTCACAGTTTTTCTGCAATACAGGAACTTCATGGGTGTGTCTGTGGTTGGCCTTGCTATGGCTAGACCTCTTATAGAATTAAAAAAAAATGGATTTTTATTTTTGGTTACTCATTCTGACTTAATTCATCCAATTAAAATGTTTTTTGAAAAGTAAAGAAGAGGACTCTGCTCAACAATGAGCAGATGTTGAACTGAATGCAGGCAGCTAAACTGTACTGTTAACTGCGTACCAATGATCAGATTAAGCCTGTCTGGCCTTAGGCTAAATGAGTCCAATTTCTACAAAGAATTTCAAAGAACATGTCTAATATCTAAATAATGACACAGAGCAGTAAACTACAGAAATTATGTATTAAAACAAAGAACAAACTAATATTTGACCAACTCCAGGAGTTTAAAATAGTGGACCTTGAAATCTTTTAATTTAATCTCCTCTCAAATATTTTTTCCCATGCCCACAGAAACAAAGGTTGAAGGGTCGGCAGGGTCAGAGGGAATCAGTGGAATAATTCATGTTGTGATGTTAACACCCCAGTATTACCAGATTCTGGAATGATAATTGCTGTGAGAACAAGAAAAGTTACATTCTTGCCACTCTGCATCCTATTTTACTGGGTACATTCCCTCCCCACCTTTAGCCCTTGTGCTCGACTGACCCACAGATGTTCGTAGAAGCAGTCTGCACGCCTAGGTGCTTGGTTTATACACCTGTAGCCTCAGAAATGAGTGGATGGGTGACTGAATACTTTTGGCAACATAGTGCATCTCTCCCATGTAGACAGCACTCCTTCCAAGCTAAATAACAAAAGAGAAGCTAAATGTTCTTGATGGCAAAAACCTTCCACATTTTCAAAAACTGAAGCATCTGTGAACCCATCGTTTACCCCTTTTTAGTATTTCATGAGCTTTGGGGATTGCTTCACACTCTCACACTTGTGGTCATCGTTGTTTTTAATGTGGATCCTGGCCAGCAGACAAGACTCTCATTGGGGAAACAATAAAGTGTCAAATTAGGTTAACGGCTCTGAAGGGACAGCCTGCTCTTTAAAAGGAGCAAAGAGTAAGGGTTATGGGCAACAGACTGTGCAACAGAGTTATAATTCAGATGGTGATCAGAGCATCAGACTGGGTAGGTTGTTATTGTTGCTGTGTGCGTGCTGACCCAGCTAACCACGCTCTGGGACAAACAGGAAGCCATTTATCCGGGGCCAAGTTTCCCAACAGCCTTCTTACAGCAGCTCCAAGATTGTCTTTGTTGTTTTGTGAGCCAAGTTACAGTGATGATTTTAGAACTAAATTGATTTTTGGAAACTGAGCCTGAGAGTCTTACATAAGAGATAACAAAACAGCTCGACTCTAGAACTAATCGGACAGGAATAGATCAGCTTGTTGGTACTTGGTCACCAGTCAGTTAGATAAGTGATGAGATTACATGAATATAATACTTTGAAGAGGATGAAAGTATGATATCCTTTGCATGCCAACTTCCTGCTTCCGCATTTCAATTCAGTTCATTTCAATTCAATTTTATTTGTATAGCACCAAATCACAACAAACAGTCATCTCAAGGCACTTTGTATTGTAAGGTAAAGACAGTCAAAATGAGCAAGCACTTGACAACAGTAGGAAGGAAAAACTCCCTTTTAACAGGAAGAAACCTCCAGCAAAATCGGGCTCAGGGAGGGGCAGTCATCTGCTGCAACCGGCTGGAGGGGGGCAAAAGACAGTTAGCAGCATAACTAAGGGAGAGTTCAAGGTCACGTGATCCAGCCCTAACTATAAGCTTGATCAAAAGGGAAAGTTTTAAGCCTAATCTTAAAAATATCCAAACTGGGAGCTGGTTCCACAGCAGAGGGGCCTGAAAGCTGAAGGTTCTGCCTCCCATTCTACTCTTAAGTATCCGAGGAACCACAAGTAATCCAGCAGTCTGGGAGCGAAGTGCTCTATTGGGGTGATATGGTACTATGAGGTCTTTAAGATAAGAAGGGGCCTGATTCAGGACCTCAAGGAGAATGATTTTAAATTGCATTCAGACTTTAACAGGGAGCCAGTGAAGAAAAGCTCATGAGGGAGAAATCCTCTCTCTCTGTGGTCACAGTTAGAACTGGATCAGCCGAAGGAGGTGGTGGCTGGGAGCAACTGAAAGTAGTTTTACTAAAGAAGAGACTCTTTAGCCTTTATTTCCTTTAACCAGTATTACTGGATGATGACACATTTTGAATCTTTTTTTTCTTTCTTTCTCAGTGAGCTCCTGGGTCAAGACTTTACAGAGACCTACTACAGAGAGGATGGGCAGCCTGTGACTATGACCAACCACAATTACACTGTGAGTATAAAACAATAGGAAGAGGTAAACGTCCATTACAGTATCGCTTTACCCAGACTAACACACCTAAACATAAACATTGTCCTGATTCTAACTTTAGCTCCAGTTCTGTGTCCTAATCCTGAACCGGAGCTCTGGAGAGACGAATCATACCACCCGGACACATCTCTGCACCACAATCACAAATACATTTAATAAATCTTTGTTTTCCATTACGTGATTAATATTACTGCCAAAATGAACTATATAAATGAGTTATTGTTATTACAGAATAATTTTAATTACAGCCCAGTTTGAAGCTTCATTCCATCCTCCGTCACCGATTCATAATTTTTATGGACAGAATTTCTAGGCGTAGCCGATGGCAGAAGGCTTCCACCTTGGTGGCATCAGAATCTCATCTCTGCTTTTTGTGGATGATGTGATCCTGTTAGCTTCATCAGGTGGTGGCCTCCATCTCCATCTGGTATGAGAATCAGCACCTCTGAGGCCATGGTCCTCAGCCGGAAAATGGTGGCGTGCCCTCTCCTACTCTGGAATATGTTGCTGCCCCCTGTAGAGGAGTTTATCGAGGTCTTGTTCATCGGTGAAGGGCGAAGGAAGCGGGAGCTCGACAGACGTGGGCTGCGTCTGCAGGGACGTGGACGCTGCACCGGTCATCGTGGTAAAGGCGGAGCTGAGCGTGAAATCGAAGCTGACGATTTATCGGTCAATCTACGTCCCCATCCCTTGGAAAAGGAGAACACTTCAGCTCTCTATGTATCTGCATTTCATATGTACTGAATGTAACGGGTCCCACAGGGGCAGAACCATGTTAGCAGATTAATATTCTAAAATTCAGGTAAATAAAGATGATGCAGTTATATTTATTAATCATGTACGTTAAATCCTTTTATTTAAACTTAAACCCATGCTAAAATATATCTGTGTATAAAACACATTTTCATATTCCTCTCAGTCACGTTTTACTCCAGCTCTCAGTATGAAACACATTCTCCACGGTCTGTTTTACCAACATTCACTCCGTACCAAATTACAGTACTCAGTGCTACTCAGAGGACTTGTAACTCAACATTAACTCAAAATACACAATCCGTCCTACATTAAGGTCAACCCATAAACAAAGCTCTTTCAACAAGCAGACTTTTCTATTTGTAAAGAACGTGTGTGTTTCTACATCATTAATCAGAACACGTGTTCTCTGCTCCGATTGTTGTCACGTGACTCTTTTGTCTCATGCATATCGCTCCATCGCACCAATAAAACATTATTAGAGCTTTGTAGAGTTTTCGTGCTAATGAAGTCTTTCCTCTTCCAGGATCACTGCTTCTACCACGGCCACGTAAGAAGACATCCAGATTCCTGGGTAGCACTCAGCACGTGCTCTGGAGTCAGGTACAGCCCACAGCTTAGAGCTATCATATTGTTAGGTGATGCATATTATACTATGGAACCATACGTCATTTCCAAACAGTGTGTTTGGAAATGATGGCACTGACAGAAAGAGGCTAAGCTGGAAGTGAAGAGGACGGCCACAGAAGATTCCTGGATGTAGTGAAGGAGGAAGTCCAAATCATCCACATCATTGAATCCAGGTGTTCCGGTCACTTCCATATTCACAGGTGTATAAACCAACACCTGGGCATGCAGACTGCTTCTGCAAACATCAGTGAAAGAATGGGTCGCTCTCAGGAGCTCAGGGAATTCCAGCATGGTGCCGTGACGGGATGATACCTGTGCAACAAGTCCAGCCCAGAAATTTTGAATCACACCAACGTTGTGAGAAAATGTCTGTGTAGGTTTTCAACCATCCGAGTCTTAATAGTCTCAAGAGCTTAAAAAAGAAGACTAGACGTAATTTTTGAAGATGGTTTACCTCTTATCCAAGAGGCTTCTTCAGGTCTAAAACTACCAGGTGGAGGTTGTTCCCTTTGGAGGTGGACATTGACCCACTATTAATCACGTGTCATCACATCAACCAAGGTGTGAAAGGTGAGTCCACTGTAAGACCTTGCCCCACCTTATTATGTGATCCACCTGGGAAGGGATCTCGGGACTACATTGTAGATAGCTGACAGCTGGTGTAGTGAGCCACCATCTCGTTCACAGTGGACATAGATGGCCTCAAACCATCTGTCTTCCTGGCTCAAAACATGAACTTTGGCATCCTCAAAAGATCCTTTAGGTGCAGAAGTACAGCTGAGCCTGTCCTGTTGAGGTGGCTCTTCTATGTTGGGGCTTTTTAGTTTCTCTAATGTAGACTGAGTATGGCTCACTGCACAGCATACATTGTGTTGCTTAGCTTTTGTTTGGGTGTTTTGTCCTTGCACCAGTTTTCCTCATTTTCTCATAGAATGTGGCTGAGTCTGAAACACACTAAAATGTTACGCTTGGAGAACTTTCCCTGGAGTTTCTCTCACAAACCTGCTACATAAAAGATGACATTGTTGTTCTGTCATGCTCTTTCTCCCTCGGTAGTATCTGACTATCTTTCTTGTGCATGAGCTGATTTAATGAAGGCCCAGATGGGTTGTCTGTAGCTGAGTTTATACAGCTAACGATGGGTCTGAGTGGGACTCCTTCTTTGTGGCTCTTTGTGGACGTCTGTATATAGATGGTGTAGCGTCCCCAGGGTAAAGGCAGTGGTTTGTAGTGGTCAGGGGCCATCTTCCCTTTCAAGTTGTCTTTGGCAACAGATGACTTTCTTCTTGTGGTTGCTTTTGGTGCTCTGCCTTAAGACCTCAGAAATATTGCTGTCACTGAGGATTGTAGTAACTACGCTGAATCTAGATGAAGATGTAGTTTCACTTTTCACTTGTATACCTTCAACTGAGGCAGTGTAGACAGTCAGCCTCACTTTGTTTTTAATTGGCTGCAGGTCTTCTTCATTCTCGGCCTCTGCTAAAAGTACAGTATCATCTACATATGTCAGATTGTTGCTATTCATTCCTATACGGTTATGGAAATCCAAAATAAATCGATGCACACAGACAGGATGTCTTTGGGAACAGACACCCCTAGGTGCATAGCAATCAATAAAAAAATAAAATAAAACAATACATCCGTTTTACACCGAACCTTCATCAAACCCTCATCAAAATCTACATAAAGTCGAATCCAATCAGAGGTTGAGGACCTGTCACTGAGGCTGAAGATAGTTTCCCTTGAATTTCAGATGGATGTAATTTCGAAGCTGTTTGCCCCCCAGAAACACTAAAAAATTATCGTAGTTTTATCGCGGTACCAAAGTTCTCGCCACATGTCCTGTAAAGGAAGTCAGCTTATTTTCCCTAATACAGCGACTGCATCAGTTACAGTGTTGATATAATTACTGAAGATATAAAACACAGAAAGACTTTGATAATCAGCCATACACACATGCTTCTTGCAAAATGTTTTATTTCTTTCAGACTTCAATCATCCAACTCAATAAGCGACATCAGACAAGAGTCAACAGCAGAATAAGCTGTTTGGCATTTGGCGGAGATGACTTGGCGAGTTTTCCACGGGCAGACCCCTCATACAAATGCATTTCCTTATAAAACTGGAACCATGTAAGGGGAAATAAACAGGCTTTCCAACAGTATCAGATTTATTGCCAAGAAGCATTTTTAGGACAAAAAAAATAATCATCCAAACACAAAATTCATTCCATTTAATGCTGAGTTTAGTTGACTAAAACTAAAGGAACTGAAACGATTTTGGAAAGCAAACTAAAAATCAAATCAAATATTACTGGTTTAAATATTTGCTGGTTTGGTCACATTTCCTGTTAGAGCCTGATGAGTTTACTGATTTACTGATGCTCTCTGTTATTGTAATACGTGTTTGGAGTCTCTCAACTCTTGCCTGTGGGATATTCCCTCAGCATAAGAATGTCCAAACTAAACATTTTCAGACTGACTGAAACTTAAATTAATTTTTACAAAAACAATAAAGTGATTAACACATTCAAATGCTTTATCAGAGGCGGCTGTGCTGCACGGGGCGGTGAGGAGTGCAGCCGTTTTTCCTCCAAAGCTGTTTCTCAGCATCAGTGAAACCTGTTGGTATCAGTGAGCGAAGCTGGTCTATTAGTGCCAGTAAGGAGTTGTGTGTGACACCGGCTGCTACAGACCGCCACAGCTGTGAGGAAACTGGGTCAGGGCTGTTAGTGTGAGCTGGAGACTTGCACACAACAATAGCTTTTTGCAGGAGGACGGCATCTAGCAGCGCAGCCACTTTGTCAATAATAATTAACCATCAGATTTCCAAGCTTTCGGAGTGACGACGCCACAAGCGCAGCTGGAATCAGTGTAAATTTTATCTTCATGTTTCAGTGAGTGCGACCAACTCGGCAGCTTGTGCTGAGCAACGAAAATGCAGAAAAACAGACTTCAAACTTCCTACTGTGTGACATCAGTGGCTGGATGGTGAGCTGCTGAAGCTTCTACAAAGAGAACAACATCAGGCAGAGCGAGGTCAGGGCAAAGAGAACGTTCTTCATCCAGCACAGCAACATAATTACGCTCTTCCTCTTCCCCACTAACAGGCAGCAGCGTGGAACGATTTAAACCACTAAAACGTGTTTAGCATGCCAGGCAGACCTGAGCCACTCTGCTGTTGACCGATGTGACATCCTGTGCTCTGAAAGAATTTTAAAAACTGCATCGAGAACAATGGAGGTTACATCAGAGTAACCAACAATATCATGTGAAGACATCACGGGCCTGTAAGCTCATACGCTGCGAAGCAGCTCTGCTGAGAACCAGGCATAGCTGCAGCTTCTTCCTCTGACTACAGCGAATGTGCGGTTGTAGCGAACAGTTCTTTCTGTGTACACAACATTTTTGTAAATGTCCAGCTGGGACCAATGAACAGGATAAGTGGAAGAGAATGGATGGATGGAGAATTCAGATACATTTGCTATATTTTGCCAATCAATAATGTTTCTGTAGACAAGTGTAATTTGGCCCAAAGGACTTGTGTCAGTGCCGTGCTCTGACTGTGGCACATGTGGAGTTTGACACTTCACATTTTACTCTGTGTGGTTTCATCTGCACAGGCGCTGTACCTTTAAGTGACAATCTATTCCTTCCAAATTATGACCATTTATTCCAGATCTCTCACTGTTTAAGGACAACGTGGTCTGGAACTCCCAGTGGAGATAACCTCCATTTATTGTGGATTTCACAGTTCACAGGTAACCATGAGACTAATGATGTATTAAAGATTTCCATAACAATTTAGTATCAGAAAAGTGGGATCCCGCGTTTGAGGCTGGCAGGTCTGCCTTCAGTCATCGGCATCTCACACCAGACTCAGCCGAGGGATCCCACTTTTATGGCACTAAATTGTTATGGAAATCTTTAATCCATCATTAGTCTCATGGTTACCTGTGTGCTGCATGGGAAATCCTCAATAAGTGGATCCACACAGACAGGTTGTCTCTGCAGATCCATTTACTGAGGAGTGCAGCAGCAGCCTGCATTTAATTTGACAAAGAATAATAACAAGCATAGAATCATTTATAGGAATAAGTTGCGTAGCCACCATGCTCACAGAATACAATCAGAACTTTCCATGCAAAGGTTATGTTTTGTAATAGAGGATTAGATGAAGACATTAACATGATAGTACGGAGCCTTCAGTCTAGCTATAATAACACAATCGCAAAATACAGAGAATGTCAAAATGTTCAACATTTCCGTCAGAGATATGTCTGAAAATCATCTCTGTGTAGAGATTAAAGATCTCCATAATTGCAGACTCGTCTGCAAGGCTTGGATTAACCTGTATGAACGCTCTTTGTGTCCAGTGGAAGCTGATTATTAGTTTGAAGTCATGAGTGTCAATTTCAATATGCTCTAAGCATATTACCTCCTTAGAACATACTGGAACGTGATCATCTTCATGTTGAAGATGATCCGTGAGCTGGACAACCTCCAGTTAGGGTTGAAATACCCGGGACTCTCCACCTTTTGGTTTTAGAACTGAAGAAGCCTCTTTGCCTCAAAAAAACTTTGTGGGGACAGTTTGGGAATGGCCCCTTCCACAAAACAGGTCTATAAATTGAAATTACCCAATTGTGGAACCAATAAAGGAATTTCTGTTTTATTCTAAAGATTCTAAAGATGAGTGAGTTTGGTGTGGAAGAACTTGACTGGCCTACACAGAGTCTTGACCTCAACCTGATAGAACACCTTTGGGATGAATTAGTGTACTATATGCATCTATAGAGTGAGTGGAGCATGCACTGAGTATTTTTTTTTAAATGTGAAAAT
>VUQJ01009013.1:5110-20474 GCA_015108635.1 Andinoacara biseriatus | reverse complement strand
CAGACCCCCATCACATGAGCACCTGCCCGCCGTCTGCCTTTGACCACCTCGGTCTTCATCGAGCCCGACAGGCTCTTCCACCCTCCCCATCCCTATCCCCCTCCCTTCCCCCTTCAAGTCATCCAATTTATCCTCAACCTCCTCAGATGTGTCCTCCTCCTCTTCCTCCCCACTCCAAACCACAAAGAACTTGCCCCAGCTACAACACAGGGGACATTCATTTGCGATATAGTAAGCCCCAAATTCAGAGATCCAACAGAGACCCGCTAACCTGTGATTTTTCCAATAGAGAGAGCGCACTGCATATGTCCAGGGAGACTTCTCACTCACGTGCAAAAGACTTTGACTCTCCTATACGTCGAGAAAACCCTTTGCGCCCTATTTATCAAAATTTACCCCGTCCTCAGCCCACAAACCCCCTAATGGACAGGCAGTCTTCGTCAAGTCCAACCTACTCAGATGAGGATGACTCTCCTTTCATGTCCCCTGAGAGACCCAGCGGTGGGACGACTGTCACTCACTCCAGCCTATCTGAAGATGCAGACCCAGCTACTGCAGAGCTTTTCTCCAGGGGAATGAAAAGGACTCAGTCACGCCTTGACACTATCCTGCCTGCAATTTGGAAGGAAGATGCTGAACTTCAGGCGGAACGTGTCGCTGCAGCCAAGAAATCCCCCATGCATTTGTTTCTGACTGAGATATCTAGTGTGACAGAGTTGAGCGAGTCCAAGTCAGAAGGTTCATACGCTGGGGAGAAAGAGGAGAAAAGAGAAGGGGAAAGATGGGGGAATTTTATGCTGCCCAACAGAGGAATGCGTCGCTCCCAGTCACTGATCACAGAGCTGGGATCAGCAGGACAGTCGTGGGGACCAGAGGAACATATCAGTGTAAGAAGTGAGGAGGATGATACAGTCACTAAAGAATCATTCCAGGGGGATCTTTTTCTCACAGAGATTGACACAGGAAAGATGGACACGGAGACAGAGGGTGTACCAGAAAACGATCCAGTAAAATACCTCTATCCTGCAGGATCCAGATTGAGGCCCTACGTCTGCGCTCCAGGCCTTCCCTCATACACTGAGGCAGAGGAAGCTTACTCCAAAGGCATACGGAGATCCCGCTCGCTCCTGTCTGAGATCACGTCAGAAAAGCATGATTCTAAAGTACACTTAACCGAGAAGGAGCCGCAGAGAACTGAAATGACCAGGGAGGAGTTTCTGAAAGAGATCCAATCAGCAGAGACCTTTCTGACTGAAATCATATCGAGACAAAACACTGCTGCAAACAGGAAGGAAGCAGATTCATCTTACTCCCCTACTCCAGTGTCCCCTGAATATGAGTCCATATGCATCGACCCAAACTCCACTCAGACCATCAGATTTCAGTCAGAAAGCTCCATACGAGCGGCCAACAAAGGCAAAGATGATACACAGACTGAGGCCATCTATGCCCAAGTGACCAAGCGCGCTAAGAAGAGTGAGATAAAAATTTCCATGAAACCTGAAATCCCCATTCTTCACATTGGATCAAACAAACTGGACAGCCAAGTAAATAATACTGACCACTGCCAGTCCGGTGAGTTTGTGTTTTCTGAAATCATGCCTAAAAATGGTTTACTACATAACCAAACAGCCATGTCTCAGAGAGAAGAGGAGGATTGTTCGGATGGCCCTGCGTTACCTGCCAGAGGAGAGCAAACAGATCTTTCTGAGCACTTTCCTACTGAATCCACAGAGAAGGTTCAGGAATCAAACACTGTGAAACTGCACGAGAACCAATCGCTCACTACAAATGAAGCTGAAAAGATTGCTGTTATAGGCAATGGCGAGATAATGGGAGATGACCTACAGGTCCACAGTCCTCACAGAGGAGCTCAAACTGGGGGAAAGGCTGATAGTACATCTTATGATCCTGAGAAAACACCTGATATGGAGAACTCTAAAAATTTTGGCTCTCCTGTTAATGAAAGCTTTGCAGAAAGAGAAAATTCATTTCAGCACATTGATGATGGTCATACTGCCCAAAAAGCACCCATTCCAAGCACTCCAGACTTGGACCCGTCGTCTGATGTCTCACTTGTCACCCCCACCGACTCGGTCCTTTCACCTTTGACTTCCAGCTCAGCTGACTGCCTCACACCTAGTGACTCATGGACAGGAGGTGGAGGAGGAGTGGGAATCAGTGGATGGCGGGCTCTGGGAAATGAAACGCCACATCGAGACTCTGCATATTTCTCAGATAGCGAGTGGGAGGGTGATGGGATCAATAGGAGGAGCAGTGACGGGCTTGTTACCCCCAGGCCTGGAAGCAGCCGAGGAGGTGATCGAGGAATACTGACAGGGATAGAGGAGAAAACTGAAGAGGAGGGTGAAATTGGAGAAAAGAGTCCATTAAGAAACAGTATAAACATGTCAGTTAACACAACAGAAACTGGAGAAGGGAGGACTATTGAGAGTTGTGAAGAGAAGGGTGTACTGTATCCTGAAAATGACATCTCTCATTTAGGGAATGACAAAGATATTCTAAACAAAGGCCTAAGGTCTGCTCAGAGAGATGATTCTGGCATTTTCCATAATGAGAGCAAAAAGTCAGCCCTACTGTGTGACGATCCACAGAACAAGGACTGTGTGGACTTAATTGATAAGTTGTTTTCTAAATTAGATGAGGAGCCACTTAAAGGGCTCTCGCACAGCAGCGAGTACATGATAGACAGCCATTACACAGATGGCATAATTTCTCAGATAACAGACTGCAAATACCAGGACTCGGAAGACAGTGACTTAAATCTATATTTGAAGAGCCCTGCTGAGACAAATAGCTTGATCGAGTCTGAATCTGACAGCCACTCAAACAGTTGCATGTTTGGACTGAGAAACAAAGATTGTAAAAGTGTTACAGAGACAAATAATGATCTCACTCTGCTCAATTCTCCCAAATCTGGGAATGAAGCTGTGGAATCTGTAGCACCATCCCAAGCTGACAACACAGAGTCCAGATTATCTAAACTTTGTGACATTCAAACCAGCAACGTCATACTTGGAGATGAAAACCTGCCAAATGATGATGGGGATTTTGCTGATGCGAAAGCAAGTGGTCTGACGTGTCCTTGGGCTGAGCAGGGTGTTGAAGAGCCCGAGAAATGTGAAGAGAGGCCTTGTCTGGACCACAATGAGCTAGGCTTGAGAAACCTTCACTGCTCAGATGGCGGGGAGGCAAGTGAGGTCACAACAGAGACAGAGGACCAGAAGGCTGCTGCAGAGCTGAGTAACGCCGTGAAGGAGAAGTCACCCCTGAGGGGAGCAGCAAGTGGCATGGACTCTGCTAACAATGTGGATAACAACTCCTGTGAAGGGCTAAATGTGACAACTAAAGAGTTATGGAGTGCTCTGGAGATGGAGGAAGAAAGACCAGGATCTGGCGTGCCAAAGGATGAGTTTGACTGTAATCGCTTTTCACAGTTAAGGGACTTAACGGGCTTGTGGCCGGATGAAAATGACCAGTGGGCCTCCCCAGAGAAGAGGTATCAAGGAGTCGACCTGAGATCTGAATTTTTCTCTGTGTTTGGGAATAAGGCGTGGGAGGTGGGTGAGAGGCTTGTTGTGGGTCAGGAGTATTGGGAGGCTGAAGAAAATGATGAACTGGCAGGAAGTGAACCTCACCCTGCTGTCTTGGAGGGCTGTGAGGAAACCTGGAACAATGAAACACAGGGACTAAATGGCAGTCTTCGTGTTAAGGAAATGTCGGACTCTAAAGACAGAGAAATCCAACAGACAGTAGTGGACATACAGCAAGAAGAAAACATTGAGAACCTGGGGGAAATTGACAGCCTTAAGAAAGACCTAAAAAGTGACATTTTACATGTGGAAGTAGAGAATATAGAAATACCAGAGGAAGAGACCTTGGAGGAAGGGCAGAGGCAGAATTCATCATGCAGAGAGGCAGACAGGGACAGGGAAGGTCGGCTGGACTCCACAGAGACAGCAGAGAATCAAAATTTTAACAGATGGCCTCAGAATCAACTCTGCAACATCCAGAGGGAGGAGATGACATCGGCCGTGCATGCTGACAGAGAGGCAGGCTCTAATATAGAAAACAGTTTCAGCCACACTGTAGAAAACAAAAGCTCAAATATATCCATTTGCATCACTGAAGCTCCTTGTGTGAACTATTCACAACTGGAAAATGTTGATTTGGGCTTCGATTTGGTAGCAGAAACAAGACCGTGGCTTTCTAGGCAGTACATAGAAGAAAGCACAAATATGAAAGTTGTGGAGGATTACAGAGATGTGTCTCTGCCAGCTAATACCAGTGACCTTGATGCAAACGAGGAGATAGATCAGTCGTATCCACAAGAGGTTGACAATTTCAGCTCAGTAGATTTTCCAAGTCCTCCACCAAGCATAGACCTTGATCTGCAAGATGATAAATTGGAGAGTTTAGACGACTCTTTTCCTAGTCCACCACCATCTGTTATAGAAGGAGAGGACTTTATTAGTCACATCAATCTAGAAGACTTTATTACCAATACTGAGACAGAGCAGTTTATTTCCCCAGTACACAACACAGATGTTTCAGACACACCTCTGCAAGAATCACCACCTGCTACAACTCAAAGTAAAGGGATCTCTGCCAATCTCAACCTCCCCTCTGTGCATATAACACTGAACGATGAGAACATCCTTACGTCCAGCGTAGAAAGTGATGATGATCATAACAACCTGCCCCGGAAAACATCCCCCACAATGCCTTCTGCGCCTCAAGATTCCCTGAACAACCTCCCACAGCTACTGATTTCTGAGTGGAAGGACTTGGATGAGGAGCCTCTGGAGGACTTTGAAAAACTGGAACAACTGTGCTACATATCTGGCGATGAAGAGGAAACTCTGGGGGACCTTTTCTTGGGCAAACTAGAGCTTCTGGAGTCTTTGAAGAAAACACCTGATCACAAAGGTAGCAGTGCTGATCCAGTTAGCGAAACATGTGACGCCTCTATTCCTGAGGGAAGCAGGATGGATTTAAAGGAGGATGAGAAGCTGGTGGAATCTGTACAACCCATGATACTTGATTCCCACGACAGCCTGTCACCTCAAGATGAGAGGAGTGATGGACAGAGATCACCGGGTCAAATGTCTGATGTCAAGGACCAGGGATCTCTCTCCAAGATGACAACTAAGAATGGCCTCATGATGCAGGTCAGCGTGTTGTCTTGTGGTTTGCTGTACGTGTGGGTGGTGAAACTCCCAATGTTTCCTCATGCACTTTACTGTTTTGTTGTTTCAGGTGTGTGAGGAGAGGTTGCAGTTCTCCCTTAGTGAAAATGTGAAAACAAATGTGCTTTGGGGGACAACTGTTAAAGATACTGTAATGCTCCGGACATGGGGTGAACGAGTCACAGAGAGCAGCAGTGATCTGGTCACTGTGAAAGAACAAAGAGAGGAGGAGAGGTATGGAGACTGAGAGTGGAAATCTCATCCTGAAGTTTTTGTTTTATTATTATTTACAAAATTTTAATTATTAGTGACTTTAGGGCCCTGGTTTGTTATCTCCCTTGCTTTGAGATAACCCCATTGAACTGGGGGGGATGTCTTGTTTTCAATTCAAGATAAACCACAAGTAACGCTTCATTCAACAATTCTTTCTTTCTTTCTTTCTTTCTTTCTTTCTTTCTTTCTTTCTTCAGTCAAGAGGAGCAGGAAGCTGCCCCTGCCATTCAGCCCCCCATGGAACCCGATGAACCTAAACCTGAGCCACTCACTGTGATTGAACAACCTGAGGTCCCATTACCTCAGCTTACTGCAAACCAAGCAATGAAAGGTACCACCTTCTTCCAGATTATACTAGTACTAATCAGTTATGACTTTTATTATATTGAGATCTCTCTGATAGGCTAACATTAAGAGTACATCAGTATTTTTGAGTGTCTTAGCTGAGTACCTTAGTGTTTTTATTTGCTGCTTGCTTCTCCTTCTTCTAAGTCAAATTGGTAATCTCTAAAAATGCCTCATGAATAACTGTGAGCTAACTTATAGTCTTACAACAGTCATGTGTGGTAATCAAAAGGTGGAGGGAAAGCTTGAGAAAAAAACAGATCAAAATTAAATGGAAACTTTATTACGTACACCTGTTCAACTTCTCAGAATGGGCAAGAAATGTTATTTATGTAGCTTTGAAGGTGGCGTGGTTGCTTGTACCAAATGGACTGGTCTGAGTATTTCAGAAACTTTTCCCAGATTTTTCCAGTAGATCACCAAATAGAAAAAGAGGAAATATTCAAAAAGCAGGAGTTCTCTGGGTAAAAACGCCTTGTTGATGCCAGATTTCTTCAAGCTCATATGAAGGCAGCAGTCACATAATCACTCAAACACATTCAACCTTGAAGCTAAAGCAGCAGAAGCCCTTTCAGCTAAGAACAAACTGGAAACTGAGGCTACATTTCACACAGGCTCACCAGCTGGTCATTTGACAATAGAAAACTGGAAAACCTTTGCCTGGTCTGAAGAGTCTTGATTTCTTCTGCAACAGCTCGATGGTATAAACAACATGAAGCATGAATCCATCCTGCCTTGGATCACAGGTTCAGACTGCTGGTAGTGTTTTAATGGCAATATTTGGGGATATTTTCTTGACACACTTTGCGCCCCATTGTACTAACTGAGCATCGTTTAAACACCACAGCCATCTGAGTATTATTGCTGACCATGTCCATCCCTTTATGACCACAGTGTACCCATCTTCAGAAGTAGATGCTGGCTACTTCCAGCAGAAAAATGTGCCATGTCACAAATCACAAATCATCTCAAACTGGTTTCTTGGACATGACAATGAGTTTACTGAACTCAGATGGCCTCCACAGCCATCAGAGTTCAATCCAATAGGGCACCTTTAGGTTGTGGTGGAACGGGAGATTCGCAAGAGGAAAGCACACACATCCAAACAAAGTTCTAAACGGAGGGTGCTGGACATGCGCAGTTAAAGGAAAAGAAAAGAAGTCCGCACACCTGAAGAGCTCCTGAAAAATTGTTTTTAATTTTATAATCAACCTCGTAGCAGGGAGTAACGTTTCGGGCGCTGCTGCCCTTCCTCAGACTCACGGAACAGGAACTCAGACTGATGGAACAGGCGATTCACATCATGGATGTGCACCTGACAGATGTGCAGCAAATGTATGAGTCTATCATTCCAATATGGACCAAAATCTCTGAGGAATATTTCCAGCACCTTGTTGAATCTTCGTCACAAAGAATTAAGAAAGGTCTGAAGGCAAAATGTAAAGTGGCCAGTGAGTATATGATCATAATGAAGAAAGGATTTTTAATCTAAAGAAAAAAATCAAAAGTGAAAAATTGTGGGCATCAGTACCCTGTGTCAATTTTCTGATTAAGAGAACAAGTAAAATAATGCTAATTTGAACAGATATTTACTTAATTATTGTGAGTACGTTTGCTTCTAACATCTCTTTTCTGCTCTCACTTTCACAGCAAAGCTAGCTCGCCTCTCTCTCACCCTCCCACCCCTCGCTCTGAGTCTTCCCCTCACCCCTACCGGAAAAGGAGGATTTGGGGACGGGGCCATTGGAAATCGGATTGGAAGACGAAGAGGTCTTTCATCTGGGAGCGACCCTGACGAAGAAGAGGAGGATGAACAGGAAGACGAAAGCTCCCGGAGGGTGATTGTAGTCACAGAAACAGATGTGGACAAACGTGTCGGGCTCAGGAGTCTGCTGAAATCACCCAAGGAGCCGATGGACAGAGAGAAGGACAGAGGAAGAAATGTGTCCTTTTTTGATGATGTCACAATCTATCTTTTTGATCAGGTATGGCCCATTTATTGTATAACTAATGTATGATGGGCTCTTTTGGAATAAACCTGACCGTTTCTTTCATCGCAACAGGAAACTCCAACTAATGAGTTGAGCAATTCAACTCCCACAAGTCCAGCTGCGGTGTCCATCAGAAACTCTAAGTTGGATTTGCACGGTAAGTTAAAAAATATTTCACAATCATGAGGAGATGCAGAATAAAGAATGTAAATTTTAAGCCATGTTAGTAGCAGTGTTGACCTGTTGGTCAGTCCACCACCTGCAGTCAGCACTGAAATGTCTCGGGACCAAATGTGAGAAGAAGAATAAGACCAGAGGAGCAACACCTGAAAGCTAATCGGAGATCATGGCTAACGTGTACATCCAAAGATTATTATACAAGACATAGACATGGTGCAAAAAAGGCTTATGGGGCATCAAAATCAGTCCTCCTTAGGAGATTATTTTGATGAAGAAGGAATGATAGCTAGAAGATGAGCCTGGCATCAAAATGCATGTAAAAAAAAAGACCTTTCATATGCTATTGCATGTTTTGACCAGCCACTTATCCCACATGGTAATATGACTCTTAAAAGTTTGCCCCACATAAAGTTTTCTCCAGTGAAACGTCCATGATACCAGTGCTTTTTTGTGTTATTCTACATCACATACATTAAACTGGTGAATTTTTGCTATTGAAACTGATTCGTTCCATGATATTGATGCTCAAAGTTGCTCAAAGACCGATTTTGGCTACAGATGCGACACTTGGAGTGGCAATAAAAAAAAAAGATTTCATGTTTTTAAAAGATCATAAATGTGTTCTTTAGACCTGAAAATGTAATGTGGATAACTCCTGCACTTAAGAAGTTGCAAGGGATCAAAAATGCTGCTAGTAACATTTTAAAAATTGAGCTGATTCTGAAGAGGCACTGATTTTGCAAAGAATGATCTTGGTAGACACACAACTTGGAGAAGGGGCACTTATTTTTCAGTTAATAACCATAAAATAAGTGCCTGAAGGTATATCAGGATAGCTGCCAAGTTGCAGGGTTTTCAGCAGTGTGAGTGTCTGTAACTGCACTGCACAGTAGTTTTAACAGTCTGAGAGCAATGACTAAGTCTAAAAACAGAATTCAAACGTAGGCTTAGACTAGGTGCAAATTTGAATTTAGGTCAATAAGTATAAATAGGCGTCCTGTTTTAGGATCACATATTAATGCTTATAGAACTATAAAATTGTTGTAGTCAACAGGAAAAACATCTAGGAATAAAGTTGCATTTTTGATGAATCTATATTAGGGAAAGTGTTAGACTTAGACTTGACTTACAATTCAGGCTACTATTGATATACTGAGGAATCTCCCAGGATTTTGACACTATTTTCCAGAGAAATGATTGTCAGTGATGTCACTCCTGAAGTTCTCTTACTTTGAACATCATCTGCTCCAGAGTAGGTTATGGCTGCAGCGTAAGTTACCATGGCGATGTACCTCACTAAAAGGTGGACCACCTTTAAAAAACTGAAAACCCAGGGTTAAACCTGAAGTTACCGGGATATTTGTTTGTCTCATTCTTTTATATAGACACAAACACATAAACAAGCAAGATCCTCTCATGCATATCGTATTAAACCTAATAGGAGAGAACATAAAGAACCATCTTTATAACATGTGCTTGTTGTGTGCTTGTTGCTCATGCCTATGTTAGCTTCCGGTGCAGTGCAGCATGCAGAGCTGTTGCCACAACTGTTGACTCGTTAGATTATATGTGCATCAATTTCTGCTGCACTGGATTCAGTTAGTCCCCTCCTTGAGCTGTCTAATGATGTAATAAAATATGACAGCCACTAGAACATTCCCACCAGCTAAAATGGAAAACCTCAGTTCAGCCATCTCCTCTGCAAATATGGAGCCAGAGTTAATCTTCTATAATTATCCCCCCGGATGCTGGGACATGTTGAACTGAGCAGGGACATTAATCCTGTGCTCAACAATGCAAGCCTGAGCTGTGTTTCCCTACACATTTTCAGCTGCTCTCGCAACTTTCCACTCTCCATCTCATGCAGTCATCACCTCATTTCACAGACTAATGAAAGTTGGGGCTCAGAATTTCCTTTCGGGCTGTGTCACATACAGAAATGGCAAAATTAGATTCCTTAATGATCTTTCATAGCCTTTTGAGCTGAGACTTCAAAGCTCTGAAAGAGGAGGCCGTGTTACTTTTGAGTTATTTTAAACTAAGACTGTCTCGCCTCAGTGTGGTTGTATTAATAGATATAGATTATCAGTTTATTTTCTCCCCTGTGCTTGGCCCCAATCACGGATGGATTATGGTTCTCCCAAGACATGTAAAACTTCTCAGTGGATTTTAATTTCTCATTAGTTTGTGCAGTACTGCCAAGAAATGACAAGAAAACTTAACACTTTCCTTCTGTACTTTACAATATTACAATAACATATGAACTGTTATTGATTGTGAGCTGGATGAGCTACTAGGTTATTGATGTTCTGGTTTAGGACCAATCAAAAGACTTCCCTCTAACTGTCCCTTTACAGTCAAACATGCTCTCTTGCCTGGGGGCATCCAGACCCTTTTGGACCCTGTATTTATGCATGGTAGACTTGTTCTGTTTTTAATGTCTAGACAGATGCAAACCTGTTTGATTTTGTTTTTCTTTTCATTTAGGGCCAAAAATCAAAGAATCAAAAAGGAAAGAGGATTTATCAGTCAAACCAAGGTCGGCTGCCGGGGCAAACCCAGTGACTTCATCGCGCTTCACTGTCAGCCCGGCTGATGACCCACATTTGGTGTGATTTCACAAGTCATTCTGGGAACATTTAGAGCTCAACCCTCTTGGACTGGCCCGTGAATTAACCCAACAACCAGCCATTCGCCCAGAGGATATTTTTTTATTAAAAAGGCAACTGAAAGAAGAGACTCCGGTTCTAAAAGCTGGACACATTCCAGGTTTTACCAGTGACAGGATTTTGTATGACTGGGGTTGCTGAGCTCCGGCCTGCCACTGTTTACAGAGTTTATTCATATCCTTTGGCTGCAGAAGTCTTTGGAAAAGGCAACATATGCTAGGAGAAGAGGAGCCGGGAGCTTTGTAAAATCTGAAACAGATTCGACAGCTATGCAGTGGGAGTCTTGCCGTGTACCAGCTTACCTTCTCTTTTTCTGCTTTGTTCTGTTTTTCCCTGGGTGTGCGGGGAATGCACTTTCTTTAGTCATTCATCTGTCTATGTAAACCCTTGGATCCCAGTCCTCTCTTTATTAAAGACATTTTTCATTGCAGTCAGTTGTTCTTGTAGGCAGCATTTTGAAACGGAAATTGCTTGACTCCTGTATTTGACAATACTCCTTAGCATTTGTACAAACATCATAATACAAGTGTATACAGTATCATTTTAGAGCTGTTTCTTCATTTTAGAGATGTATTCTTAGACTGCACGAAAAATGAAACAAGCAGTTTATTTTTATGTTTATTTCTGAAAAGCTTTAATTTCTATATTTATGTATGTTATTTTACTTATTTATGTAAAGTCAGTTTCCATGCAATATCTTATTTATTTATTTAATCTTTTAAGTTATTTATTTAATTAATTTGGTACAATTACATATACGAACTTAGCTATAATTTGTTTGGGACAGAATGCATCTAGGTTATACCTTCTCCAAGATCTTCATAACAAATAAATCAAAAATATTTTCCCAAACGTCTTAATTGCTAAAAAAATATTTTGTATAATTTTACTTGTTAATATATGCCAATATGTATGGAGCAATGTCCTGTAACGTTTCATTATTTTCTGATGTCTATGAATTTTTAGCTGTCTTGTCATTCTTTTATCTTGTTTAATGACAGTTAATGTAGCTTAGCATGAAAAATCGAAGCCTTTCATTAGTAAATAACTCCATTTGTTTGTGTATCTGTTAATTTATCCCATTTTCTACTAATAACAGTCCATCATGCAGTCGAGATCCAACTAGTCAATTTGTTTAGTCTGTTTAAATGTTGGTTTAAACTTGTATTGTTTAAAGAATGGTTTTCAAGGGGTAATGTATAAACAAGGGGAAATAAAAACTACGAAATGTGAACCTCTCATCTGAACTGCTTCATGTAGATAAATTGCGCTGTTTGTCATAAAACAAGTCATTCAGGACGAAAAGTTGCATTCATAAAATGTATGGGTGCTACACGCAGACACATATTTGCTGTGCTGGGACAGTCACCACAGTCAATCAAGCACAGCCTCGCCCCCAACTCCACAATCCAAATAGATAAGGTATGAAAAATTCCACCTCCTAGTACAGGAGAAGCTCGGAAATATGGGAGCTTCAAATGAGGTCAGGCAGGAGCCTCCGTGGACTATGATGTACGCAGATGACATTGGGATTTGTAGTGAGAGCAGGGAGCAGGTGGAAAAGAGCCTGCAGAGGTGGAGATATGCAGTGGAGAGAAGAGGAATGAAAGCCAGCAGAAGCAAGACAGAATACATGTATGTGAATGAGAGGAAGACAGGTGTAAAAGTACAAGCCAGGATAGAGACAGTGAAGATAGATGAGTTTAAATATCTGGGCTCGACCATCCACAGCAGGAGACAGTGCACAAGAGATGTGAAGAAGAGCATGCAGGCAGGGTAGAGCGGGTGGAGACGAGTGTGGCGCTGACAAAAAGCCAGGAGGCCGAGCTGGCGGCGGCAGAGCTGAAAATGAGTAACTAGAATGGACAGGATTAGAAATGCGTACATCAGAGCGACAGCTCAGCTTGAGCGGTTTGGAGACAAAATTATGGAGATAAGGCTGAGATGTTGGACATGTGCAGAGGAAGGACGGTGGATGTTGAAGATGGAGCTGCCATGCAGGAGGAAAAGAGGTGGTTTTATAAATGTACTTATGGAGAACATGATTGGGTCAAATGTTGGCAGACGCTGTAAGGCGCATTGACACCATTTCCCATAAAGCTTTGCACATCTACGTATTTAATCTGCGACCAGCAGTACATCGCTGCCGTACAAGCCCGATCACAGACAAAATATCAGAGAATTCTCTTTTTTCTGTTCAAGCAACAGAGGTTGAAACCTGCATAAGACGCATTTTTTCTTTAACCAGTCGGGTCCTGAAACTCTGAGGTAAGTTAAAGTTACTCAGAAAGCGTTCAGAAACGTCTGACCATCATTTGCTAACGCTAGCTAGCTAACAACGTTAAAACAGCCGGTGATAAACAGCTACCCGAAAGATGGAGTCAGATTTATTCTTCCACAGTATTTATAATGCGGTGACGCTGTTTGAGGGATTCAACACGACCACGATATTCTAAATTACTGCTCCTGATTTCTTTTCACTGCCTGATATATATCTTGTCATCTATTCTTGTTCATCTGAGAATACTTTTTTACCCAAGTGTCTTGTTGCACAAGTTATATTACACACATGCTGCATGTTATGTAAGGATTTAGTATAAGAATGAAGTGTTGGTCTCAGCTGTGCTTTTGTATTTTTATGCAGGGCTGCATCTAACAGCTGTTTTTGCTTCTGATTAAGCTGCTGAATATTTTCTCAATTTGTCCAGTTTTTGTTTTATAATCTTTTAGAAAACAGACCCAGCACAGTTCGAGCCCAAATG
Organism: Andinoacara biseriatus; assembly: GCA_015108635.1. Classification (NCBI taxonomy): domain Eukaryota; kingdom Metazoa; phylum Chordata; class Actinopteri; order Cichliformes; family Cichlidae; genus Andinoacara; species Andinoacara biseriatus. The sequence goes on along the minus strand of VUQJ01009013.1, from coordinate 7,044 downwards.
AGTTTTGTCAGATGGCTGTGGTTTCCCAACACAAAGTAAAAAAAAGAAAAAAAAAATATATATATTACATTTAATATAGTGCAAAACCACCCTGAAATCTTTTTTAAATTGCTTTTGCTTGATAAAGGACAAAAACAAGTAGTTTCTGTACTTTTATGTGATATGATACTGAGGATTTTGGTGTTTGTCCTGTAATTGGGAGCCTTGGTGCGTTGCAGCCACAATCACCCAATTATGCACACATTCATACAGGGCTCACTGTGTACATGTATTTTATCTCACATGCTGATCACACCCGAGATGATACTTTGACATAAGAACTAGATGAGCCAGAGATCACACCCACTGGCCTTCTGATTACTGAATGATCTTTAGCATCTTTTTAGTGTGGAATCATTGGGCGATGTAACCATTTCACTAATAACAAAAATGCAGAACTACACCTACACCAACAACAACAACAACTGAAGAACGTACACCCACAACACTTGGTGACACCCTCAGCTCCTTTGTGGGAAACGGATCCTAGACTGCTGAGCTTGTTCTCACAGTTTTTCCATCAATTGCAGATGTCTCTGGCAGATGAGCTCTTGGCTGATTTGGAGGAGGCTGGAGATGAGGGGGAGGATGGGTTGTATCCAGAAGGAGAAGAGGGGGACAGTGATGGAGAGGTAACCCAGGGAAGGGCAGATGGAGGGCTGGAAGACATCCCAGAGGAGATGGAGGTGGACTACAGTAAAGCTGAGAGCGTCGCATCTATTGCAAAGCTCCGCAACAGCAAACAGGTGAGTTGTACATATGAGAGCTTTTACACATGTTGAGACTAGTAATATGTCTGGTCTGCTATTCCCTAAGCAACTCTGTGTGTTTTATAGTTTTCAGAGATAATGGACAAAATTTCTGAATATATTGGGAAGCAGCGTAAGAACTCAGAGGGTGAGGTTTTCTTTTTCTCTTTTTTAAGGCTCTTCTGAGTAGCAGTTTCCATTCTTTTGTCTTTAACATGTTTTACTCTGTAAACTTAAAGTTTGGACATGTTTTCAAGTAGTTTTTTTTCTCAACATTTAACTCAAGATTGACGTAAACCAGGAGTCATAACAGATTTGTTGCTGTTGCTTTGTGTTTCCTTTTAGTCTCAGGCCCAGTCGAGGCTGACCCAGAATACAGACTGATTGTAGCAGCTAATAACCTCACAGTGGAAATCGACAACGAGCTCAGTGAGTTGGCTCTTCCTCTGTGGAGGTCCATAAAGCTGTGTTTAAGATTTAGTTCTCTTCCTTATAACCTAAGATGTCTTCTGTATTTCTGCTTTGTTTCCAGATATCATCCACAAGTTTACCAGGGACAAATACTCCAAGAGGTTTCCAGAGCTGGAGTCTCTGGTGCCAGATTCTTTGGATTACATCCGTACAGTCAAGGCAAGCGAAAATATTTATTAATCTTTGACAAAAATAAACTTAAGAAGTGCTGAGTTGACCATTTGTGTCTCTAGTTAGATTTAGTTTTTTGTTTTTTTTTTTGTTTTTTTTATTAGGACTTGTAGGGTGTCAAAACTACAGAAGCAGAATCATCTCTCTTTGTAATATTCTTACATATTTGAAAGGTTTGTTACTCTAAAGCCACCTCCTCACAGGAGAACCGACAGACGTTAACTAAACTGACATGATGATTGAGAGATTAAGGATAATGCTACAGTTAATATTTTAAAATTTTAATATTGATTGTTGTATGATGTGGGTCCCTCTATTTAACTGCAAGAGAACCTGTTAAAACTTTGGTTCCAGTATTTTCTGGCATTTTGTTTGATCATCATGTATTCTCTTGATTTTTGTGGTTCATAATTAGGAGCTGGGAAACAATCTGGAGAAATGTAAAAACAATGAAACGCTGCAGCAAATCCTCACCAACGCCACCATTATGGTTGTCAGTGTCAC
>VUQJ01009006.1:28059-38832 GCA_015108635.1 Andinoacara biseriatus | reverse complement strand
TTGGCAACTGGGAACATTTCTCAGATTTGACGAATTTTATGTGGAATGACCCAATTTTCCTGGACAGATAAAGTTTGACCAACTGATGGCTAATAAAATCAGCAGATTTTAGAGGTTTTCTCTCTTTCTAGTCGCTGTCAGTGCTCTCGCTGCAGCATTTTGGATATTTGGCTTTTTCGGGACGTTTTTAGGACAATCTGATAATAATGCATTATGATTTTGATGAGTTTTTCAGCAGCACTCAGAGACAGGATTTTCCTCAATTTTAGAGATATTGTGCAAATGCAAGACAGTAGTCCTACATGTTTGTTATTTATGTGTATTGAAAGTCAAAAATGACTCCAACCTCACAATGTTACTGAAGGCAAAGATAGTGCCACCCAGAGGAAGTATCTGGTTAGACACCATGTTTGTTAGGGTCCTCATCAGCCGCCATCAGCACACTACCACAAAATTACACTGCTGAAAGCCAGAACTATTAACACCAGTGGCTAATAAGGAGTCACCAAAAAGAGAATTAGTGATTGCAGCTATAGCCCACAGATTCAATCCACCCCATTTTCCTTCCCATCAAAATGATCTCAGATTGTTCCTTTCCTCATACCTGTGCTGGTTCTCAAATGGCACCGAGACAGAAATGACTCCCCACCTGCAGTGGCATCAGCACATAGTCAAAAAAGATAGAGATGTTTTTAATCATCAATCTATGATTAAAAAGAAATAAGGTGGCATGGATCATTTTAAAAGCTGTATCGACTTTTAAAATAATAATGACACACTGCATGTATGTCATCCTGCTTCACAAAAATCCAAAACACAGTAAAGGGTCAGTGCAGACTGTGAATTCAGCTCAATTTTAACATCCTTCATTTACATGAAAAACTCCAAATGCCACTTTAAAAAACAACAACAACAACACCATTTGGGGGAAGCTGCTGGCAGTATTCAGAGAAACTGGATATAACTGGAGGGAACAAACTGTGTGAGCCTGAAGTCAACTGCCTTTTTCTACTGATGGCAGGAAACCAGGGACCTTCACTGAGAACTTATTGTGCTCAAACGTGAACTCCCTACCATCATAAATAATAAACTGCTGTTAAGACTACACCACTTTAATCGTTGTGAGAACTACAAAAAGAACTTGGCATGTCGAGCACGGAAACAATGGAAAAAGTGTTATATTATTACTATCATCCAAGCAGTTACTATAAGAATGAAATACTACACACTGCAAAGGGCATATCAGCAACATTCCTTTCTTGCTGTATTAAATCAAAAAGCACAGCAGACCCCTGCAGAACTGAGGAATTGATAACCTGTATTAAAGTCTGAGAGGAAGCTAAATTCAGGGACAACACTGTCTGTGGGCTTGTGTTTCTAGAAAATTCTGGGCAGTCACAAACTTTTCTTTTTGTTTTTTTCATTATTTAGTAGCCAGTGTGGTTCATTCAATCAAACAGATACAATCAAACGAAGTATAGTCTGGAGGTACACAGTTCTTGTGCAGCACTCCATTTAAGCAAAGACCTCGAGGCACTTTAATTGCACAAACACTTGTTACAGGCTTCTGGTCTTCAGAATGTGCTGAAAGGTTGCTGCTTAAAATTACTATTGGTGCCAGAATGAGCCTGCTCCCATGGAAAATATTAGATGGCTTGTACCATGATGCTGACTCCTGCTGCTGCTACAGGGGTCATAAAGAAAAACATAGTGTCTTGCCTGCTGTGGCGAAGCTGGCAGGACACCTTGTTCACACGGGCAACCCCATAATGCACCAACTGTGTACTGCCCTACTCCTCATTTGTCCTTTCTCTTTGAGCTCGTTTTGTACTTTCACCTCAAAAGGCAATATTACTATGGAATAGGCAGATATACTTTTACCATGACGTTTGGACACATTTTTTCCAGTGTTATCCTTATATGGTGTTACAGTCTATATCCTTAGAGATGCTGTTTTATCCCCTGAGTTCAGAGTTTTATTTTCCCCCTTCTAGCAAGCCTAGAAGGGGAAATGAAGACATGCATGCCATGAAGACACGCATACACTTGTGCAGTCCACCCCATTTATAGCATTCATGGCAGACTAGTAGAAACAAATCTCAGTATAACAAAGATTAAGTTTCTAAACTGACTAAAGAATTTAGATCATCGTGTGTCTAAAGAAGAACAAAAACTTTCTTGAGCAAAGACGTTATTACATGGCTGTTATATTAGATAGCAGCTTCAGCTAAGCCATTTGAGCCTATGTGGTTATATTGCATCCACAGCTGCGTGTGCTGTGTGTATCTCCATTCATTGCTCATGCAGAAAGCTTTATGCTGGTCACATTGTTACCCACAATTTAAAAAATGTATGTGGTAGATTCTAGTTGGTGCATTTGTGCATGCATACGGGTGCGTACTCTATATCAGTGTTTCTGTCCTGGCGTGTACATATAAAGTCACAGTTTAGTACCAGAATATGACCTGATTGTAAAAGGAATAAAGTGAATAAAGTCACAGAAAATGAATTTAGAAATAATCTGCCTATTTTGTCAAAAAATTAAGCCTGTAGGTTAACAGCATAAAGCTCCGACGCCACAAAGACACCACAACCAGCAATATTTATTTGCTGATTCAATGATGGCATTTACAAACTGAGAGAACCAGTTAGCGGTTTGCTTATCCAAATACACGTAGTCCCTGAATTTGCAGCAATCAAAAGGCCATTCCTAAAGCTGTGTGCCATTAATTGCACGCCTTGAGGATTCTTTCAGTTTCATTTCCATTCACGTTTTTTCTTCTTCTTCTTCTTGCCACAACTGTTGATGTAGACATCCTGTTCTATTGTCAACCCCAGAGGCTTTGCACGTTAATGAAACAAAAGTGTTCATTTCAAATTCCATTTGCCCATCTCTAAGCCCATTCCACTATTAACTCAATACACTATATCTTTTGTCCCAACAAGTCCCCTAGTGTTGTACAAATCCAGCAGCATCTCTGCAGACCTCTGCCTAGCAACGGAAATCCAATTAGTATTGACATCATTTCTTTGAAACGTACCTTTCTACAAAGGGAGGGAAAATAGTCTCACACTGATGGCTGTAAGCATACCATTAGTCTAAAAAATAAAGAACTGCATAGGAAGGCTTCCTTTTACTGCTTTCATCACTCCCAGCCTGTATTGCATGTGTGATAGCAGGTCAGAGCACTAAGCAGCTGCTGCTGGGAAGATCATTATGATGTCAGCGCCAGGCCATTTATTTAAAAACCTGCATATAAAAATATAAGGCTTTATGCACCCCAATACTTGAATTATTACAAATTGCATTAATTTAGTTTTGTTCACTAGGGGGCACTCTCCTTTAGTTTCTAATTAACTGTGATAACAGGGTGGAACAGCTGGCAGCTAAAGAGCTACAGTGCTGTGAAAAAGTATTTGCCTTCTTCCTGACTTCTTAGTTGTTTTTTTTTTGTTTTGTTTTTTTGCATATTTATCACATTCACATTATTCAGATTATCAAATATATTTAAATATTAGTTAATCTGAATTTTTTTTTTAAAATCTGTCTGACAAAGTGAAGCAAAAAAGCAGCACATAATCAATAGAAACTCAAGAACAGATGAGAAACAAAGTCACTGATAGTTATCAGCCTGGAAAGGGTTACAAAGACATTTGTAAGGCTTTAGCGAACCTTCTTACGAGTGGCCGACCAACTAAAATTATTCCAAGAACGTATTGATGGCTGATCCAAGAGGCCGCTGTCATTAAACACTGTGTGGAAGTAAAAACAAAGTTTTATGGACCTAATGAAAGTCTCAAGAACAAACTTTAAACAAGCTTTAATGCAAATCACAAAGTCCAAAATCCCAACAACCGTTGCCAAACTAAAACAGGAAGCAGGATCCAACTAACCAGGGGAACGAGACTAACTTGTCACATGAAAACACTGAAAGGCAAAAAGACAACACAGAAATGAGACAGTTGAAAGGATCCGAATGGAAACACAAAAGGGGAACTAACTATAACCTAATGTAATCAGTAACTTAACTTGAGACTCATAAAACAAGATTAGAAATTGAACCATAAAGAATCTCAACAAAACGTGAAAACCCAAGACTATTAAACCCAAGTAAATAAAAGAATTAGCACTCTATTAAAAATAAACTAAATACTGACCAATATTTCAAAAGAAACAAAACTGAAATATAAATCATTCTCAGAACCAAAAAGTATAATGAGCTCTAAACCTCAGACCCCGTGTCTAAGACCCGGGGACCATGACAGTCACAAAAGACTCCAGAACAACATCTAAAGAACTGCAGGCGTCAGTTAATGTCAGTGTTCATGACTCAACAATAAGAAAGAGACGGGGAAAAAATGGCATCCATGGGAGAGTTCTGAGGCAAAAACCACTGCTGACCAAAAAGAACACAAAGGCTCCTCTCACATTTGCCAGTCATCCAAAATACACCAGCAAGTCCACCTCTGAATAGCTCAGAAAAACTAAATAAAGGCTTTGAAGTGGCTTCATCAAAGTCCGGACTTAAATCCAACTGAGATGTGTTGGCACAAGCTCAAAAAAGCTCCAGTGTGGTTGAATTAAAACAATTAGACCAAGAAAACTGGACCGAATTTCCTCCACAGCGATGTGAAAGACCAATTATCACAAATGCTTGATTGCAATTCTTGCTGCCAAGCGTGGCACAACCAGTTATTAAGATTACGGAGCAATTAGGGGGCAGGTAGGTCCGGATACCATTTTTCCCCTAATAAATAAAATCATCATTTACATTTTAAATGTATTTTACATTTACTTGAGTTTTCTTCATCTAATATTAACATTTGTTTGAGGATCTGAAACATGCGAGTGTGACAAATGTGCAAAAAAAAAGCTAAGAAAATAGGAAGTGGGCAAACACTTTTTCACAGCACTGTAGCTTTAGCTGCCAGATGTTCCACTCTGTTATCACAGTTAATTGCCAACTATGTCTGCCTGATGTTTGGATCTAGGGAGGTAGAAAATAGTGTGCTTGGCCCTCTTGTTAAAAACAGCTGCTGAACCAAACAGCACATATCTTAAAAACTGAAACAACTAACTTAAAGAAGCTGAAAAAGTAGTTTTTTGTGGGGGGTTTTTTTTTTCTTTCTTTCTTATTTTAATGAATGAGGCTCCTACGAGCAATATTTAAATTACCCATCAAAGTCCTAATTTCCACTCATTCAAACTTTTCAGGGAAGGCAGAAAACTAATCATATAATATGAATAAGCCCATGAGAGCAGTTGCAGTCAGTTTTGTGTTTATAATAAAACCCTTAATAAAACTTTTTCAGTGGGATTTGCTGACCAAAATAAAGACAGTTGATTTTGTTCCACTGAAAATGTTACAAGTGTTTAGAAATGCTGTTTTTTTGTTTGTTTTTTTCATCAGATTCTCGTCTGATGTTTGGTTTAAAGTCTGGCAAAGTTTCATTAGTAACTGAACAAACCTCATTAGAATTAAAAACAAACAATTAGTTGTTAAATTTCTTAAAGATCATTCATTACTTTCTCAAATGCCATTAAAGTGCTATTAGGGTGAACATACTGTGTGATTCTGTGTTTGTAAAATGCTATAAGAACTAAACATCATCCACCTTCTCCAAACTCAATGTATGATTTCCTTTTAATTTTCACATCCTGCAAAGATGAACATACCCGTTATTGCTTTGCTGACTATATTAAAAGTTTGAGGAGCTTTGTAAACAGTTAGTGACTGCCATGTCTCAGTGCAAAAAAAAAAAAACAAAATGCTGGTATTCAGCCAGCCTCACTGCTGCATTCAAGCAGCAAACTGGATGAACAATTAGGCGCACTAATCTCATGAGGGCAAGCCTTTACCTTCCTATGAATAATTTAGCATTTAACCAACTGAAACTGATAACAACAAAATGTATTTCTCTCTGCCAAGCAGAGGCTGGAGCCGTGTGTTTTTGCATTCCCCTGGCAGTTAAAGGAGTGAGTTTTTCCTAAAATGCAATCAGTTTAATGTCTAAAGGCGGCGAATGTGCAAGAACATCAGTTATGAGAGGATGCCGCAAGCAGTACGGAGCAGTAATGGCTCTCCGAGATGCCTGTCTGCTGAAGATGAGGAACCTGACCTTTAAAGTAAAGGAGTTCAGTATTTTTCCTTAGCAAGAAATCTCCAGACAGGAGCTGAATACAACAAATGTTGTGCTCGTGGCAAAAATGACTGACCAGAGAGTGCATTTTTTTAATTTCAGCGACAGGGCAACAAAGTCATATTCTTTTCTTTTTCCACAAGCATCAGCTTGAGCTTCCTTTTCCAAAAAGAAAATACCAGTTTGTGGACTAGCTAAACTTCAACAATTGCAGAGATCAAGAAAAAGGGAGTATGAAACACCAAGAACAAGAAAAAACAGTTTTCTGACTGAAGTCTAAAGAGTATCTGAAGGGTTTGAGTCATTCTATAAACTTTGAGAAAAAAAAAAGTCTCAAGTTGTCATTTCATGGCAGGAACACAGGGTTCGTCAACACAACTCATAGTCAACATCTGATAGCGCCTCATGAGTTATATAAAACAGCCGGAGTCAGACAGGAAGTTTAAGACTAACTTTTCCCCCCAAAAAACAGCCTTAGGACTTTCATTGTTTACACTTTTTAGATCTTCACACAAGGCAACTTGACACATTAAAGATATGCATCCTGAAGTGTGTTTTCATCTTTAGTGGCAGACAGTCAATATTCCTTCAGCAAAGACACAGTTGTTAATATCTTGTCTTAAACTTGTAGCCAGAGGCAGCCCATCAAATGGTCCAGTTTGGCCCTCAGAATATCTTTACAGCGTGTGTGTGAATTGCAGTGAAGTTGTTAAGAAAGCGCAGTGCTGCTCCTGTTAATGTGATGCCAGAATTACTATGAAGGAGTGAAAATGTGCAGAATACTTTTCTAGATTTTGATAAGAAGTTAAAATGCTATGTTATCACACGTCATTTCTTTAGTAGATGGATTCTTCAATATGTCCCCATTCTAAAAAATTAACATTACACAAAGATTTGTCATTAGTCTTCTTTGAATATTTTCAGGGACAGCCTGTGAGGTTTTTTTTTCCCCCACTCAGCCACCATTTTCCAAACACTTTCTGCTATCCTGACTTCATCAAGGTGCTATATTATTATCTATTCATACACAGTACTAGGGATATTGCTCTACCTGGTGTCAGTCCTTCATCACTTCCTTTATCGATTGCTGACTCATTTCCTGCGTGGAAGAAAAAAAGAGCTTAGGCAGTCTTCACCTGTGACCCACTGTTAAACAATAGTGGGTCACAACCACCTCCAGTGGACTACGCCCACTGGGGTTTCAATACCTGGGTCTCTCAATCTTTTTTGTGTGAGAACTGAAAAAAAACTTTTGGATGAGAGGTGAAACGTCTTCAGGAAACAAAAAGAAGTCCAGCCGCCCTTTTTTCACGCTCCAGAGACGACTGAGAACCTACACAAACACAGTTTTCACCCACTTGTTGCCAGATTGCATCTCATGGGTTTGTCCTACACGTGTGGTAGGGAAGCTTGTGTTGTTTGTTGGGTGTTCCTACTTACTTGCTTTGTACTTATTTGTTTCCTTGTTCCTCCAAGGAAACCAGCTGGGAGCGCTTGCTGAAAATACTTGCTTGCGAACCTGCCTGGTCCACTCTCGCTCGGCCCGTGAGAACTACTTACCTGCTCTTAGCACTGGAGCTCAGCCCTGCAGAAAGAGAGGAGAAGCTCTGTTTCTGTTCCCAAAAAAAACTTAAATGAATGTAGCCTCCTGCCTTGTAGAAAAAGATTTTTTTCCAGAACCTCTGTGATATTAAATAAATCTAAACATATCTGGTAAATGATTATAAATGCTGTGTTGTTCCCTAGTAGTTCCATACCTGACCTACTGTGTGGAGGTTTGGAGAAACACATGCAAAATCAGGAGTAATCCAGTTTATATGCAACAGAAGGCCATACGAATTATAAATGGATTGGATTATTTATGAGCTAACCAAGTGAATATTTAATATTTAGGTGAAGTCAGCACTGCGCTGATGATGCACAAAACACACAAGAATCTCTGTCTGGTCTGTATTCAGAGGTTGTTTGAAATAATAGAGACAAAATATAAACTTAGAGGAAAGGTATATTATTAAAAAGCCAAATGTATCCAAATGTACTCCTCTAATGTATCTGTCAGATACATCATTTAAATTCTAAATTCAGATGGTAAAAACATATAAAAATGAGGTATGATGAAAAATGTGTTTTGTCTTTGTTTATTCTTAATATTGTATTTACTTTTATGTTTGCTTTGGTGAAATCTAGTAAGAAAAGTGTTGCCATTTATGATATGGTGGAATAAACTTGTACCTTTTTGGTCACTAATTTGTGTTCTTCCCATTTAATTCAGTTCTTGATTGTCATTTATTTAACTTCGTTGTTGTCTTGAAAAAGAAAGCCTTAATAATTCTTATTAATGACCACAATAAAAAACATTCTATTTTTCTCAAGATTGTTTATTAATTATCCTGCATTTTGTGTCCTTCATTGAAACCTTGGCATTGAATTGCAACAGGAGTGTTCTAAAGCTGGACCGCTGCAAGATGAATACACATATTCATCCAATGTTCATGCATTTATTGTGGTTTTGTGTAGGCTAAATGAACTTGCACTGTCACTGTTGTTAATCTGATTCTCTATTTATTCCTTTAAAGCACATAATTTGCGTCAGCAATAGTAATTTGAAAGAAAAATTCAGATCACATTTTTACATGATACCTTTGCAATATGGATAATTTGGTAGCATTAGATCGACGCATGTGCCTCTTTTCTACTAGTACCTTCAAGATTTCATTGTACTATGCTGTGACGGTAAAAATATCTTATAGATATCTTACTTGATTCAACTCTACTGTTCCTAGGGTTCTCCATTAGGTGTACCTGGTACCAAGTACTTTTTTAGTACCTCTTCAGCTGGGGTTCCAAGCTAAATGATGTCAACAGACTGCATGCCACTGATTGGCCAGAGAATGAGTCAGAAGAGTCATAAAAGAGACTCCTTCACAAGAATCAAAGCAATGAACCAAATGGCTACACACCAACCAATACCATGGCCCAGCAATGAGGTGCAGACATGTTTGTGCTTGGTGGCTGACGACAGAATCCGAAGGAAGCTAAATGTAGTGACCATTTGTGTTTGTGTTTGGGAGCCAGTCAGTGGCATCAATTCCTTCATCCTCCAGGAATTGCCTGTATGGTCTCACTACTTGGGGCTGGGCATTGTTGTGCACCAGGAGGAAACCAGGACCCGCTGCACCAGCAGAGGTTCTGACAGTGGGTCCAAGGGTGTCATCACAATACCTAAAGACAGTCAGGGGGCTGTTGCCTAGCCTGGAGGTCTGTGCATCCATCTATGGCTTTGCCTCCCCAGACCATCACTACTTTACTGACCCGATCAACATCCCAGAAGTTTAACTGACTTGATGCTGAACTCTGATTAAAAAGTGTTCCCTTAAATTCTGAGTTGTTGTTTTCTGACACTCTTCTTTGTATATTAAACCCACAGATGGCATCAACCTGTCATTTTTTTGAGAAAATATATAAGCAAATGGAGTTGTGTTATTACAATATTTTTGCACTGTGCTCTGTAAATACACATTTTAAGCCTGTGCAGAGTGCTGATTTAGAAATATGAAGTTTGTCATCACGCAACCATTAAATAGCTCTATGGTCAATCCAAGTTCAGCAGGTGCAATATTCATTTGCTGCCTGTTAAGTTCTGCATGCAACACAGTCTTACAGTTCATGACATACTCACAAAAACGAACTATCCTTTGTTTCCCTGGATACAAATTTCCCCCAATTTTTTGTTAACAGGAACACGAGTTATGTCTCAGCACGGTCTCTATTGATCTGCTGCTTGGTGTCATTCAACACAAACATTTAGAGGGTGGAAAAAGTTCACATCTGGATGCTGAAGGAATGGCACAGGCTAAACTCATTTTGCTCCTTACCCACCAGAGAACACCATAATAGCCCCATAATAAAACCAACAATTTATCCAATATTATTTTTACTCTTAAGTTTTGTTTTGTTTTTCTTTGTTTCTAGTATGTATTCTTAATTTTCATTTGATGTTCGGTTACGTTTAGGCACCAAAACTACTATAGTTGACTATAATTGCAACATGGGGCAATTTGTGAACACATTAAAAGACACTTGGGACTTTTTGACCGTGAGTTTTGCCATGAGGCCAGACTGCAATGAAAATATCCAGTGTCTTTTGAAAAAGAGATATTAAATGAGACTTTTATTTGGACAAATAAAGGATATAATAAAAAAAAATACATATCTATCAGAGGTCTATGAAGCTGCAGGACTACAGAACAATTTAATTTCGGGGCCCACCGCACTATAACAAGTTCAACACATTGTGTTCCATCTGCTAGAACCATACTCCCTGTTTTTAATTTGAATAGCACAGAACTAACAAATTAAAGAGGAAGCAATCATTTTTAAGACTTCAATTGCTTTTGCTTTTTGGATGAGCTCAATCAGAATAGGCCTCACCAATGATTAACAACAAATCACTTCTTGTAATTAGGTAGAGGACAGGCCACGGAGGTCAGTCTAAGGACAGTGTAAAAAAAAATAAATCTCAAATTAGCAATGAAACTTGCAACAAGCCCATACACCAGAAAGATCCATATACTAGATCAATACACACAGTGGCAGCAGACACATGAGACAACTCTGTCATGTGAAGATGAA
>VUQJ01009003.1:5527-21349 GCA_015108635.1 Andinoacara biseriatus | reverse complement strand
TTTCTTCCTGTTAAAAGGGAGTTTTTCCTTCCCACCGTCGCCAAGTGCTTGCTCATAGGGGGTCGTTTGACTGTTGGGTTTTTCTCTGCAGTATTGTTGGGTCTTTACCTTTACCTTACAATACAAAGCGCCTTGAGGCGACTGTTTGTTGTGAATTGGCGCTGTATAAATAAAATTGAATTGAATTGAATTGAATTTGGCTGAGAACTGAAGAAGCCTTTTGGATGAGAGGCGAAACGTCTTCAAGAAACAAAAAGAAGTCCAGTTGCCCTTTTTTCAAGCTCCAGAGACAACAGCCTTGATTAGAAGACTGTGGTTTTTCAATAACTAAAAATACTTTTTGCCTGCATTTTTTTTGAAAATTTAGGATTTTAGTCTTTGAAAATCTGGTTTATTAAGACTGTGATGTCTCACACCCATTATTGTTACAGTTACACTAAACTAAAGCAAACACTAACATCACTGAAAGCTGAACTAACAAAAGATTTAAAACTAAACTGAAACAAGCAAACCTAGTCTAAAGACTAACAGACACTGATGTCAAATCATACATTAAAAATGTTAAATTTGGAAGAAACAACAACAACAACAACAACAACATAGCTTTAAATTCAGCAAACGTTTTCCTGTCCTTTTCTCAAATCAATGCACATCTGTGCAATCTGACATCACGGGGACCTTCAGGTTGAAGGTCTTTTAATTACCACACTGGACATTTGCATTCTCACATGAACTTTCTTGTTCATGAATGAACGTAGAACTGTATCTGGGGTCACTGGGGTCAAGATCAAAAAAAGGTGCAATAATTCGAGAACTGTCTGGCCTACACTTTCCAAATTCATGGGTAGATAGCACTGACCAAAGCAAGCTTGGCTTTGTATAATGGGGTCACTGAGGTCAGGATCAAGGTCACTGTTACACTGAAGTTTAACTACATCAAGATGATGTGGAGTGATCAACTTCTGGAGGTTATGGTTTTTTCATGTCCACTTCATATCGAAGAAATAGCTTAAAGGATTTTGATGAAACCTTACATTATTATTCTCTTTATCAAGATGTTATGAAGTTTGACTCCTGGAGGTCAAAAGTCAAGGTCAAATAATCATTATTAAATTAGAATTATTATTAAATCTTTGTTACTTATGTGACAACGAACAGGGTTAATACAATGTGACGGGCGTATTTTTTTTTTTCCCGCTGTGCTACGCTCTTGTTGTTTCTTTGTTTTGCAAACTAATGTGCAAACCAAAAACATATTTCCAAAAAAAGAAAAAAGCTAGTAAATAACTGATAAACATCCCCTTTTTGCAGCAGCTTTGAATGTTCTTTAGCTTCTGAATACCTGGGTTTGGACCTGGCAGATCGTTTTTAGGATGTGTAAGATCAGGTGTTGTTTGGGGCTGTGAACTGCCATCTTTGATCGGTGACGACCCTTTGACAAATGTTATATTTGGATTGATGTATGGGTTTTGTCTGTGCAACACAAAGACACAAAGTACTGTGAGCCATGTCTGCATCTTCTTGGCTGTCTGCTTTGGTTCACTGTGCTGCTGAAAGGCAAACTGTGCGTCCGATTCAAGTCAATTTGTTTTGGAGTGCTGACTGTATTTATCTCCTTTTAATTCTGACCAGTGTCCCTGCTCTGGCTGCTGGGAAGCACCCCCATTTCTTGATGCATGTGCCACTCTGCTTCCCATTTAGGATGATATTAGCCTGATCGGCAGAGCTGGTGTTTTCCAGACATAGTTTACTGTGTGTTTCATGAGATCCAAACCTTTTTTGAATGGTCTTAGAGGCATTTAAATGCCATCCGACAAATTCCAAGTGTCCTTCATGTCTCTTTTTGTCAGAGACTTCTGAGGCTCTTGGTTACTGTAGCTAGAGAGGTGCTCAAAGAAGAATCCTGGTGTTTCTAAGTTGTTAGGTCACTGTGCTTCTAGGAATAAAGGCTTGAAAAATAGTTTTATATCATTTCCCTGATATATGCCTCCTCCGTTTGATCGCAGTGGTCTCCTTGGAGAACCACAACATTCTTTATACCGTATGTTCTGCATTGCCAGCTTCCTCTCTGCTGCCAGCTTCAGTCTCCTTCTCCTCTCTCCTTGTCCTGGTGCGCTACTGTGCATATATATATAGACAGACATGATTAGTTGATGCCGGCCAGTTGAGTCAGCCAGCCTCCCCTGACACCCCCCCCGAACCCACTGCACTACCCCGTCCCCTGCAGCCGTGCCGCCAACCACGCCATGACAAATGCATTCTGAACTGACTGTACATATGTAGTGATCATTTAATACTTACTTTAATGAAACTATTCTTGAAAAGATCCTCTATAGATTGAATAGGTCTACAGGAAAGTCTTGCTCACAGTATGGATGTGTATTCATCTCAGCCTGCTGCTTGCCTCACGCTCTACTGTAAATGAGCCCCACAGCACTCATAGCAGAGCTTCATGCCTTTATCACACTCACAGAACACTCTCTTTCTGTTAACAACCAGCTAAGGAGCATGTTCGGCGCAACCGGCAGAGCCGCACCTTTTTGGTGGAAAATGTCATAGGGGAGCTTTGGTCGGAGCTGGAAGAAGGTAGAGTCTTTCTCTTCTTTTACTCATCTGTTTTGTTTTCCTTTTCTCCTTCCCTTAGGTTGCCTCCTTTTGCTGTTTCCTGTACTGCCATTCTGTCATATTAGGTACTAGATTTAGGTTATTTTTGTTACGGTGATTTTGGTTAAAGTAGAACATATTGATTTTTTTAGGAAACCAAGATCTTGTTCCTAATATTTCCAGAAATCTCACAAAAGTTCTTCAGACATAAACAGCTCAGGTATTCAGTCATAGATAGAAATGTCAACAATTTGCACAGTTCAAGTTTCTTTCAGTTGCTCCCTGGTCTACAAGAGGCCTCTGCAGGTAACTTTGCATACTTGATTTGGCACCAGCTGCTCTTCCTGACAGCCCCAGAGGAGAAGTGTGTCTCTGGCTCGGAACTGAACCAGCAACCTTTTGGTTGCTAAGCAACTATGTAAACTACTATACTATGGAACCACCTAAACAATGACATTGTTGCCATTTTGCCATTTCATAAATTAGCTCATTTCCAGACTCTAAATCAGCCAAAGGGACTCCGTGCTGTGATTGGTTGTTATGTTGTTGGTCATATCTGAATGAAAATGTGTCAGGAGTCTGTATGTATCCCTTTTTGGAGTGTATCGTGTCACAAAGAATTGGAGGGCGCTCAGAGCCTTGTGTTCATTCCCTGATGACCCCATGGACCCCACATACTTGCAGAAGTGGAAACTTTAACAGTGGCATAAGGCAGAGAGCAGCAGACTGAAAAAAGCTTTGAAAATACTTTTTTTTTTAAAAATTCCTTCTGGTCTTATAGAGGTTTGTCTGTGATGTTATGGAGTTTATTTTCAGAGTTTTTACAAACAATTCCTTTTAGGTGGAAACAGCCCTGCTGAACCCATTTTTGCTTTCAGATGGATAATCACACGTCAGAGGTTTTTAAGGCTCATTTAGGATACCCATCAGCAGCAAATAAACAACTCGGATAAATCAATACATGATCACATTGACCGCCTAGCAAACAACCAATCACAGCAGAAAGAGCCTTCCTCCCAACACCAATCCAGCACCAACCCCTGGAACACCTGCTCTATTTGCAAGCTGGATAGCTAATTAGCATGTCTGTTCTTGAACACTGGAACAACTGACAGTATCAGTCTGCTAAATGGCGTGGTTCTCACCCTGCTGCTAACAAGCTTTACTAACTAGCTGTGCATTGGTTCCTGTGTTTGTCTCTGCCACAAATGAGTGGCTGTACTGCTACAGCACCTTCCTTCTCTTTAAAAGTTCTAATTAAAAATGTAAAAGTGACTTTATTACAATGATATAATTGCTTTTAGCATAAAAAAATAGTCACTAGTAAAATTATTAGCTGCACTTACTGATTAAATCTTTGCCTCCTTCCACTTTGTCTTCGTCCACTGCCTCAGCACTGAGTTTGCAGAAGATGTAGGTCAGCAGTACTCTCTCTGTGGCCTTTCTCAGTGTCAGAGAAAGTCATGTCCCTTGAGACGGTGCCTGCAAATGGCAGAGTTCTGTTAGAGAGGATGCACGTAACATACACATAATCTTCCTCGTGCCTGACCTTGCTGCACACTTCTCCCATGTTCACTTTCCTGTGCAGGTGACCGTTATGTGGTGGTAGACTGTGGTGGAGGAACAGTTGACCTGACTGTCCATCAGATCCGTCTTCCAGAGGGACATCTGAAAGAGCTCTACAAGGCTTCAGGTAAAAGAATGTGTAGCATAACACTTTATGGAGCTAAAGCTTCAGACCATTTCTGACTCATACTGCCTCTTTTCCCAGGTGGCCCCTATGGCTCCATTGGGATTGACTATGAATTTGAGAAGCTGCTGTGTAAGATCTTTGGCCAGGATTTTATCGACCAATTTAAGATAAAGAGGCCGGCTGCCTGGGTGGATCTGATGATTGCATTTGAGTCTCGAAAGAGAGCTGCAGCCCCTGACAGAACCAACCCACTCAATATTAACCTACCCTTCTCCTTCATCGACTACTACAAGAAGTTCCGGGGCCACAGTGTGGAGCACGCCCTGCGCAAAAGCAAGTGAGTGTAAACAGAAATCTGGGGCCAGCTCCGAACAGACACGTCTGTATGATCTTGGCACAATAAAGCTTTGCTCTTTTTTTATTATTCAGATTCAGCTGTATTATCTTTATGATTTTTCTGTTGCAGTATCACATTCTTGATTCTGTACATACCACGTACTAATATTGTAATAGCTGTGTGGCAGGCAGGAGATGGACCCATAATGCAGAACTTGCATACAGAATTGAACTTAAATTCAGCTTTATTTCTTAAAACATAACTGGACAGGGCCAGCAGAACAAACTAAGACTCTCAGGAATACAAACAGGAGTAAACACAGCAGGCGGGGAGCCATTAACAACATTGTGATTGTGACAAAGAACTGATGAAAACAGACAATAAATACACAAGGCTGGGTAGGGCAGGTGGACAGAATCGCACTAACGAGACCAGGAGAAGCAAAACTAAACACTGCACACAATACAAGATGCTATCAAAATAAGACAGGAAGTTGCAGCACCAAGACTGTCACACAGCTCCGAACGTGAGACAAGGACGGGGAGGTAAACAACACAGTGACAGAGAAACGCCTTGTCTCAGAGCAATGCTGAAAAGCTATTTCAGGCATTTATAACTTCTAGAACCAGCTTCCAGTTTGGATCCAGGAGACAGGCACCCTCTCTATTTTTATGATTAGGTTTAATTGCCTTCCCTGAACCCTCCCTTAGTTACACTGCAATAGGTCTAGGCTGCTGACGGCTTCACATGATTTCTTTTTCACTCACCTCTTTTCACTCTCTTTGTGTTCATACTTCACTCTGCATTTAATTACAGGTTATTATTAATCTCTGGCTCTTTTCCACAGTGTGTCTTTTGTCCATTCTATCCCCCCCCTCACCCCAGCTGGTCTCAGCAGATGACTGCCCCTCCCTGAGCCTGGTTCTGCTGGAGGTTTCTTCCTGTTAAAAGGGAGTTTTTCCTTCCCACTGTCACCAAGTGCTGCTCATAGGGGGTCGTTTAGGTGCATTTTCTCTGTATTTTTGTACGGTCTTCATTTTACATTATAAAGCGCCTTTGTTTGGATTTGGTGGTACATAAATAAAATTGAATTGTATTGAAAAGGTATAATAAAAAGCGCAAAAAATAAATAAAATAAAATAAAAAAAACAATATAAACAATAATTAATATGTACATAGTGGATTATTATATTACACCTGTTTATTCCACTAATAACTACTTTACCTACTTAAAATGAAGTGTTTTGCAGTAATCACAGTGGTGGTAATTATAGTGGTCTAATTCTATTTCTGGGAGCAGTTAAACATTTTAAGGGAGGGAGAAAAGACAATCAAATTCAATTAATTTTATTTATATAGCACCAAATCACAACAAACACTCGCCTCAAGATGCTTTGTATTGTAGGTAAAGACCCTAAAATAATAAAGAGAAATCCCAACAGTCTAAACGACCACCTATGAGCAGCACTTGGTGACAGTGAGAAGGAAAAACTCCCTTTTAACAGGAAGAAACCTCCAGCAGAACCAGGCTCAGGGAGGGGCAGTCATCTGCTGAGACCGGTTGGAGCTGAGGGGAGAGAGAGAGGACAAAAGACATGCTGTGGAATAAACACAGAATAAAGTATGAACAGAGTAAAAACAGTGAGTAAAAAGAAGCAGTGCATTATGGGACAAGCTCTCTGAAACATTTTGCATACAGCAGCCTGTCACTGATGAAGCTGTCACAGTGCTACACATGAGGTGGGAGCTGGATGATAGCTGGATGGAGGACATCCAGCTATCATCCAGCTCCCTGTCTCCACCTCCACACTGTCCAGGGTGCAGCCCAGGACAGAGCTGGCCTTTTTGTTGAGTGTGTTGTGTCTCTTGCTGTCAGCAGCTGTAATACTGCTCCCCCAGCACACCACACTGTAAAAAACAGCTGATGCCACCACAGAGTCATAAAATGTTTTCGGTCTCCTGAGCAGGTAGAGTCTGCTCTGGCCTCTCTGCAGCAGTGTTCTCTGACCCGGACGGTTTATTTTACAGGTGAACACCCAGGTATTTATAAGATGTAGCCCTATTAATTATTCTTTTTTTTAAATATTTAGTAGATTCTTCTGTTCTAAACAGTGAATTAATCTTTTGAAATGTGTGGAGCTTTTAACTGGTTCATTGGCTCGTACACCAGTGGCTGGATATAAAACAGAACATGTATTATTTAGTGTGCACCATGATTTAACTTTGTGTCTGTGTGTTCTGTGTCTGTAACTACGAGTGAATTTGGCTCTTCAGCTCTGCAGACACACGTGGAGCTCCTGCACAGGATAAATGTTTATAAACTACAGATTTCACATTATTTATCATTATTAAAAAAATATTATTTTTAAGCATCACTTTGCTTGAGAAATTGTTTTTTTATTTTCTATTTTTCCTATGGAATTTCCCATAAAGTAAATATTGTTTTCTACTACATGACCCCTCATGACCATGTGGTATGTAGCCCTGGGACTCCCACTGTAAGCTACCTATGTAGCTTCTGCAGTGGGATTTGAATTGAAGGAATCAGCTTTCACTGTATAAATGAAAGACCTCACATCCTGATAAAAGAACACAGCGTCAGGCGTCAGTGTTAAATAATAAAAAATTTAAATGGTAATATAAATTTTCAAATCCTGCCATTAGAGTGCTACTAGAACTTCTGAGCTCGCCATGGAGTCTGGATTTTAATGGTCCTATCTCATGTCTGTATCCCACAGTGTGGAACATTAAAATGCATTTATGTTACTGAAACGTGAGCCCTCAGTGGCCTCCAGGCTCCTCCGAAGCCTAACTGGAAGGACTCAGACTATCTCTTTGCATTGGAAAATGATGGGATGGGCCATCGCGCGCTTACATGAGTTCATACTGTACATGAATCACACACATGATCACAGCAGATTTAGCTCTCCAGAGAGGAGACTGAGGAAAATGGCCCAGCAAAAAAATCCTTCAGATTGGCTGCTATTACTTTTATTCTTGTTCTTTTTCATTTTTTTTTTCAATTTGTTTTTTGTGGCATCATTGTGTAAGTGTGGTTGGAACTAAGAAAAACAGCCTCAGTTGTGAATTTGTTTTTATCATCTTTCCTTATGTAAGAGCTTTGGGGGAATAAATGGACTGGTTCTTATAGAGCGCTTTTCTACTCTTATACAACAAGTTTACATTCACCCATTAATACAAGCACTTCCTTCCACAGCTCAGTGCTTTCTATCTAACATTCATACTCCGACTGTTGCATCGGAAATCAACTTGGGTTTCCGTATCTTGCCCAAGGGTACTTTGGCACGCAGACAGGAGCAGCCAGGAATCGAACCACAAACTTTCCGAGTAGTAGGTGACCCGCTCTACCTCCTGTGCCACAGCCACCCCATAGTGTGTGAATAGAGACTCCAGATAATATAACTTTTGGGATGTGATCTTATCACTTAAAGCAGGGGTGGGCAAACTACGGCCTGGGGGCCACACCCGGGCCATTTGACTTTTAAATTTTTTAATAATAATAATAATAATAATGCCTTAGATTTATATAGCGCTTTTCACTGTACTAAAAGATGCTTTACGGTTTTGTGTACTATTCTTTCACACCTCAATCACACTTGGTGGTGATAAGCTACTAATGTAGCCAGAAGCGTAGCTGCCAATTCACGCCTACGGCCCCTCCGACCACCACCCAACACCACCCACATTCACACTTAGGCAATGTGGGTCAAGTGTCTTGCCCAGTCACACGGTGACAGCATGCGCACAGACAGGGACTTGAACCAGCGACCCTCCTGTTGCGAGGTGAGCACCTGCCCACTGACCATGTTGGAAATGAAGGGATTTTACTCGTACGTTGGTTAAAAAGAAAAAATTAAAATTGTTTTTAGTTTGTTTGGGGTTAGGGTCTGAGGTTAGCTGAGCCAGTAATAAAAGTGATATAAAGACTGTGGAATTGTGTCCTGATCACATTCATTCGGTGCTTTGACACATTGTGAAATTTGACACATTTCTTATACACTTACAATTTTTACTTCACTTCACTGCTTGATTTTATTACTCAGCGCTAATTGCAAACGATAGTCAGAAAATTTGAATTATCTATTGAACTGAACTGAATACAGTGGATGTAACAGATTTTCTCCTCTTCTTTCCAGTGTGGACTTTGTTAAATGGTCATCTCAAGGGATGCTGCGGATGAGTCCAGACGCTATGAATTCCCTCTTTAAGCCCACCATAGACCACATTATCCAACATCTCAGTAAGCTACATTCATACACATGGACAAACACATATCACTCACCTTAGGTTTAAGAAAGCTGCAAACGAAATAATAATAATACGTTTGCCATTTTTGGTTTTGCAGTAAAACTGCAACAAAACTTTTAAGACATAGCCAGTACTCACAAGTAACTAAAGGGGGAAAGAAAGCACAATGTAGAGTATACCACGTAAGTATTCAATGTTAGAATTGTCACGAGTGACAGCAAGCATCAGAAATCTCGATTGGGCTCAACGTGGGCTCAGTTAGGACACGGCTGGTCGCGCCCTAAAACCAGACATATATATAATTCATAGCTTCCTCAACACATGAAAGTAGGTCATCTTTGCTGAGCATGGATGGGCCTGCTTGGATTTTAATTGGTTTGCTTAGGTAGTAAACCATATTGCTTACCTGCCTTTAATGAGAGTCTCTGAAAAACTAACAGTATTTTCCAACTAAAGAAATTATGGTGAAGGATCCCTCAGAAGTATGAATATGGAAGACTGCATTCATTTACACCCCACTGCTTACATGGTAAATGGACTGGTTCTTATATAGCACTTTTGTACTCTACATGAGCACTTAAAGCACTTTATACGGCATGTCTCATTCACCCATTCACACACATTCATACAAGCACTTTCTACATCCAAGTGCTTTCTGTCTAAAAATCACACTCTGATGAACACATCGGGAGCAACTCGGGGTTCGATATCGTGCCCAGGGACACTTTGGCACGCAGACTGGGATCAAACCACCAACCTCCTGATTACTGGACGACCTGCTCTACCTCCTTAGTTAACATCCAACTTCAGCACAGATCGTGCTAACAGATATTCATAGAGTCATTTAGCATAAAATAGACTGAACAAATGAGACCCTTGAAGCCTCCTCACACAGCATACATTATGAGTCAGGCTGTTGTTTTTCTGTGACACTGTTACGATCGTGCTTACAAGTTCATTAAGGCCCAGAGTGCCGAATCCATTAAGCAATCTGCTCAGTATTGTTGTTCTGTTACTGTAGGGTCTTTACCTTACAATAAAAAGTGCCTTGAGGTGACTGTTGATGTAATTTGAAGGGTTAGCAGAAGAACTTAATTGATGACTTACAGCTCATAGCTTACAGAGGCCTAAATATTATTAAAGATAATATTTAGGCTTATTAATTCAAATACAGCTATTTATTATTCACTTATGAATAGTAAATGGAAAAATCTAAACAGACCAATAAGCACACTGCTGTATGTTAATGTGCTCCTTGTATCAGTAACAGGCTTTCTCTGTGGAATTCTGTGTTTCTCCTCCAGCCGAGCTCTTTGAGAAGCCAGAAGTCAGCGACATAAAGTTCCTGTTTTTAGTGGGAGGTTTTGCTGAGTCTCCCTTGTTGCAGCAAGCTGTCCAGAACATGCTTCAGGGCCGCAGCCGCATCATCATTCCCCATGACGTTGGCCTAACTATCCTGAAAGGTGCTGTTCTGTTTGGCCTGGACCCCAGTGTGATCAAAGTTCGCCGCTCACCGCTCTCATACGGGGTCGGTGTCCTCAATCGCTTTGTGGAAGGCAAGCACCCTCCAGAGAAGCTTCTAGTGAAAGACGGCACACGCTGGTGTACGGATGTCTTCGACACCTTCATAGCTGTGGACCAGTCTGTGGCACTTGGCGAGATGGTCAAGCGGAGCTACACCCCAGCGAAACCTTCCCAACAGGTGATCGTCATCCATGTCTACTGCTCTGAGAAGGAGAGTGTGGGGTTCATCAGTGACCCTGGTGTCAGGAAGTGTGGGACACTTCGCTTAGATGTGAGTGGAACGGAAAGCACAGCAGCGCGCCGTGAAATCCAGACGCTCATGCAGTTTGGCGACACAGAGATCCGAGCGATGGCAGTAGATGTTTCCACCGGACGCACCGTCAAAGCTAGCATTGACTTCCTAAGCCATTAAGTAGCTCATGAGAGAATTAATGTTTCAGAATTGTTGGAAGCTATTGAAATGGAAGCATACAGCTTACACATACACACAAACACATACACATATACGCAAACACTGGAAAGGTTCAGTCACCCAAGAGTGGGAGATAGACTGAATGAACGTGTTCAACCTTAAACCAAGTGTAAATTCAACTGTAGAATCCACGAAACATCGCGGTAAGGAGGGAGGCAGTTCTGAAGAGCTTTTAGGTCTGTCACTTCACCCCATCTATTAAATTGATCCATTTAGTTCATAAGCAGCTTTCTAGTGGTCAGACTTTCCAAACAAACCCATGCACCCCACGGTGAGGCTACAGCTTCGTTGGGTCAGGTTTAAAAGCTCCTCATAGGAGAGATAAAGCTTATTCATGCTTGATATTATGTACCCATATCTATGTTAGGAAAGCTTTTTAGATCTTGTATTTGTGCATTCCAGGGGGACAGGCAGTCAATGCCACATTATGATAAATGGACTGCTTCTTATATAGCGCTTTTCTACTTTGAGCACTCTGTGCAACATGCCTCATTCACCCATTCAAACAAGCACTTCCTTCTACAGCTGAGTGCTTTCTAGCTAACGTTCACACTCCGACAGTTGCATCAGAGAGCAACTTGGGGTTCAGTATCTTACCCAAGCCCACACAAACTGGGGTAGCCAGGAATTGAACCACCAACTTTCCAATTAGTAGGTGACCTGCTCTACCTCCTGAGCTACAGCCGGTATTCCATCGCAGCTGAGAATTCACCTTTGCATGCTTTGTTTTCGTTAGCGTCACAGCAGGTTACTGGACAACATCCATTATGTTGAAGTATGTTGTGTCTGGTTGCTTCACTACAGAATACTTATTTTTTTTGTGATAAGGCTATAAAAAAGGTCATAATTACACAATCAATACTGAGAATGTTCTCAATGTTCTACATAAAGCTTCATTACAGTACTGAGGGCCATGACAGTAGTTTTGCATGACTCAGCCTTTTGAATGGACCTTTAGTGTAAATCAATAAATGGGACAGGCTTATGTTGATGTCAGCCTTAATGTCAAAACATTAAATTTTCAATATATAAATATATATATATATATATATATATATATATATATATGGCCAATTTGACAACTGGATATTTGCAGTTTCCATCCTGTTCATACGAGCCTCAAAGTACCTGCATCACTGTGTAAAACTGTGATGCAAACAGTTAACTGTGTGGCATTTTTGCCTAGCCACTCGCATTAAAACAAGCTGGACATGTTATCACACAGAACAACAGTAATTTGAAATTGTGTTGAATGCAGCTCATTAGTTTTCTAATTGTCCCGTAATGAGAGATTAGTTATAATTAATCTCTGGCTCGCTTCCACAGCATGTTTTTGTCCCTCCCCTCATTCCCAGCCAGTTGCAGCAGATGGCTGCCCCCCTCCCTGAGCCTCTGCTGGAGATTTCTTCCTGTTAAACGGGAGCTTTTCCTTCCCACTGTCGCCAAGCGCTTGCCCATTGAGGGGCATCTGATTTTGGGTGTTTTCTCTGTATGGTTGTAGGCTTTTTACCTTACAATATGAAGCACCTTGAGGTAATTGTCGTTTTGATTTGGTGCTATATAAATTGAATTGAAATGAATTGAATAGATGGGCAGGTAGTTTATATGTTTAGCTTTAATTTAGCTTTTTGACTGAAAACAGCTTTCTTTGTTTATTACAGTCTATGAACATGATGAATTTTACACGCCACAGCCACTTGATAAACTGTAATTTAATATTGTTTCTGAGTGTTACAGAAGACATCATATTTGTGCTTAGCTTATTCATAGCAATTTACCAGCAGCTTGTTTAGCTTTGCATAGCCTTGTGCATGCAGGGTTTGGTACACTCATAGTAATCATTGTACTGTAGAAACTGTAGAAATATCAGTTTTTACTACTTGAGGTTGCTGACTTTTTAAGTCCTGTTTTACTTTTATTGCTCTTCGTCATCATTTGTTGTTCCGTTGTCTACCGCTGGAGTGGAAAGCATCCGCCACCAGGGAAAACAGAAGTGCTCTCCTCTGCATGTTTTGGTTGTATAATCAAGCCTTTACATTCAGTACTACACAGAATTACATAATAAAAGTGTGTTGCCGCTTTAACCAGTAGACTAAATCGTGCAAAAGTACCAGCTTGGCCCTTAAAAATCCGATTCCAGGAATGTGAAATGTGCTCAAAGCTCAATCTTAAAGAAAGAGTAATCATCAAACGTGCTTAATTGTTGCCTTTATTAGTTTTTGCTTCTGATTATCAGCTGTGGACAGACTGTAACCTGCCCACCTGACCTCTTTGAATTGAGTTGCAATTATAAGGTGCAACAGGCCAGTTGAGACAAACAATAGTGTGTTTATTTCTGTAAATACAGTATTTAAATATTGTACAGATTTTTAGCATTGTATCAGCAGCTTCAGAGCCAAGAGTGCATATATATGTGTGCGCGTGTGTGTGTGTGTGCACATGATAGAGAGAGAGCTTGTTTTCACATCTCTCTACATTTTGTCTCACCAGCCATAACATGAGATGCAGCTTTGCTGTTCTTTCAAAGATAGGATGTCTTCTTACTCTTATTTTGCAATCACTAAGGAAACTTGAATACCTCCGTCCTTAAAAAGTATTTCACCCTGTAGTGTCAAATGGTTGCAGAATCTCATTGTCCATCCATTTAAAATATTAATTCTAATAATTTACATTTCTGCTACAATGTCTGCTAATTTCAGTGCCCCAAGGCCTTGAGGCAGAATTGATGGGTCCTTATTAAAGACAGTCAGCAATAATCATACAGGTAAAAATCCCCAGATGATTATAAAAAGATTTAAAGTCTTAATCATAAGAGTGCCTGAATAAATGTGATGTCAAGATTCTGTGACCCACTCAGAACATACAGTGCATACCCTCACCCTCTTTATATCATCAGTGTGACCTTCTATATAATCACTGAGGTCACATCGAAACTTTGAACTCATTCTGACATCCTTGTGGAAAAACCTTAGCAGGTGGAATTAAAGGGGCGCCGTGACGTTAGGCAGGCCGCTTTGGTCATTGGGACATCAGTCTGCCCTCCCAGTGTAGCAACACAAATATACAGACATGAGTTTTGCTTTTCATTTGATTAGATTGAAAGAACTAATCAGTGAATCATGGGATTAGGGAAATGTCCCCCCCACCCCACCCCCCACAGGTATACGAGTCATTTTGTGCTCTAGAGTCGAAGCTCTTAATTATTACCCATTTTAAAACCATTTCCTTTGATCTTTTGTTTAAACTGAATTAAGGCTTGTCTGGCTTTTCGGTGTCGATGTACAAAGCTGCACAAGCTTCAGCGCCCTCTGCTGTCCTCAGCACTCTTCCTGCAATGCACGTTTCGCATGTCACATAGGAATGACTACAACAAGAAGTTTGCTATTACTAATACACAAAATCATGTGTATTGTTCTCTCTTTGAGCTCATAGCGACCATAACAGGGCAAGACTTCACCAACATTAGTGATAACTAATCTAATAACCTTTTATTTTATTCAGCACATCTCTGTGCTCACAAAGGATAAATGTCAAGTGCAAGGATCTAATAACACCATGATTTTCTTTTTTAAAATGAGATAATCGCTATGTATTTTGTGCAACTTTGAGTATTATGTGATGCACAGAGTACCGTTATGTAGCAGCTTTATACCTAAAGCTATGGCAGAGTTATTTAAAGACATCGTTAGCTGACGTTTTAGCTGACTCTATTCTTGGTGTGTGAAGTAGCATTTTCAGCCGGTGAGCCTGAAATCAGGCGATTCAGTGGATGTAATCTGAGGTAGCAGTCTAGCCAGCTTGCATCATGTACAAGCATCTGCTTAAAACTATCTAGAATATACAAGAATGCAGAAGATTTTGCAGCTAAAATCACTGAGCTTCTAGTTAGGATCACCTCAGCCACTCTGGAATGCAAAACAGTGTAAACGTTATTTTTTTAGCCTTTTTGTTTTATTTTATCTTTATTATTCTTTATTGTTTTGTCTCTTGCAGTTTTTCATGAAGTACTGGGTGTATTTTGCCAGGTATTCATTGTCACCAATAAAATGTATGTTTATTTCAAATTTCTCTGTGTACTGTTTTCTGCACACTTTATGCATTATGGGTCATTACATAGACTTTGATGCATTTACCCATCCTAGCATGTCCAACCATAGCCAGCATTTTACAGCTACTGTAGTTATGAGTAAGGAAGGCTCATTGTGACTTTGTCATGGCTGCAATATCTGCTGATATCGTTCTAGAATTGTGTTGTTTTTAAACAACAAAATTTCTAATAAAATGAGCCTTTTAGCCTCTGAGATCCAGGTATGAAACTAACTATAGCAACCTTTTCCAATCAGTGGGAGTGGGGCGGTAGGCAAATAGGCTTATAGAGCGTTTTTTTACTCGAGTACTTAAAGCACCTTATACTAAAGGAGGCCTTTAGTATAAGGTGCTTTAAGTACCCATTCATAAAAGCACTTTTCTCTACATTTAAGTGCTTTCTAGCCAGCGTTCACACAAATTCACACTGCGATAAACGCAGCTTGAGGTTCAGTGTCCTGCCCAAGGATACTCTGACTCGAACCGCCAACCTTGTTCTTATTTAAGTGCTTCAGTGAAAATCAGACCCTTTGTATAAAGGAGTCAATCTTATGAAACAATATTCTTTATTTTACATGTCAGGAATTCTTTTCTTATTGTTTTCTAAACGTTATTTCCTGGTTCGTCGTGATAATATTTGGACTGCAGTGTTTATCGATTAATTTAGGAAGTAAATTACTCCAAGGTATCAAAACTTTGAGACCATGTCACCAGTGTGTGCAGTGAAAGCTTCAAAAAAAAAAGTTAAAAATATGTGGATCCAATTTTAGATTCAGCCAAAGCAAAGCTGTTGTAGTTTTATCAGCAGGTCCTTTATATAACAGGGAGAAATGTAAA
>VUQJ01008999.1:16267-26583 GCA_015108635.1 Andinoacara biseriatus | reverse complement strand
AAAATGAATTAATAAAAAAAAAAAAACAACCACATAGTAGAGCAAGTTCAAGTCTGGGTGACTCAGTCATTGATCGTTAGTGCACAGTATCTCCTCTGCTGTCTAAAGCCAGATGGAGACTGCCTTTCTTTTAACTACTGACAGTACAGGACAAGTTTTTGTATTAAAATAATTTAGAGTTTGAAATTAAATTGTTCCTCCTCCATCTCTTCCTCTTGTGGTGAGATAGCACTTAAGAAATTGCACTTGTAATTAAGAGCCCACCTCAACAGCCACTTCCACATGTTTATGAAACACCTGTGTCCTGCGTTGTCCGCCTATGCTTATGCTGCTTGACCTGACATCTCGGCACATTTCAAACAATAACACCCCTTTCCTCCAAGCAACAGCTTGGAAGGCAGTTCTCCCTTTCAGACTGCCACCTCTCCTACCCTCTTTCCTAAACAGAAGTCCTCCCACAGAACGGGTCAGGCCAAAACACAGACAAACAGTACTCATAAACGTCAGTTCTTTCTTCTTTTTTTTTTGCAGAATAAGTTGCAACCCAGACGGAGAGAGGACAGTAAAAAAAGTCACTTTTCTCCCATCCATCTCGGCCTTATCATCCTCCCCCCATGTAGGAAAAAACAGGAGGATCAAATAAAAAGTGGTAAAGCGTTTGAGTAATTGTCTTTTATACAGGTGAAAAGCATTTAGATGGTAGTCCGTTTGAGTGAAAGGCGTTCTTGTTTGGTTGTCCCATTGAGTCAAAAATATTTGATTGGCTCTCCGTGCGCTGCATCAGGCTTGAGAGAGTGAGTCTCTCTCTTCTGGATGTGTGTGCATGCTCCTTTGGGGAAAGGCCTTGACGGGACGTGGCGTGGATTTATTTCGCTGCGTGGTCAGCCCCTCGTCATCAGTAGGGCAGAGTGTCCAGGAACCTGTCAATCAACGGTGGAGGTGCTACCAGATCCTCCAGCTTCAGGTAGAAGATTCGTTGAAGGCCCTGGGTCCTCTGGGAACGGAGCTCTTCCCTTATACCCAAAATACGACTCAGAGAAGGGGCAGGCTTGGACGAGGAGGATGAAGGGCTGCAGCCCAGGTGGTCTCTAAGACAGCAGATCACTTTATTCTGCAGCTCCTCAACCCGCTTTGAGTCCTTCAGACCTGGGACTTGCTCTGTAGATGGCAAAAAAAGACAGACAGAGAAAGATGTTAGGAGAATAATCATTAAATGGCCAAAATTAAGTCAGGGGGGAAAACTACACACACATATACATACATCAGAGCTCATTCAGCTGAAAGCGCATTAGCTACATCTTCTTTTATATTGAATTCCACCTCATTAGCCCGTATGGCTCATGTTCTTAACAGGCCTTAACCTGGCTCATTCACTACAGATCAATACTCAGTCTAACCTAATAAGCCCCCTCCACACTGTGTATGTCCACGTGCACAGATATATGAGCACATATATATATATATTTTTTTAAAGATTTGCACAAAGAGACAGAAAAATAGTCAGTGCAATTTAAGAAATAAAGACAAAGAAAGGAACAAAAGTGCTCAGTTAGCTGATTATTTGGCCCTGTAAGCAGCAAAATGAAATTAGAAATGCGCGTGCGCACACACACACACACACACACACACACACACACACACACACACACAGCTGCCCGTAGCAACTCCAGTGGCACTCGTACAAGGCTTAATGTGACACTAACTCATTCTGCAGAGAACAGGGTGTCCAGCCCTCCAAACGCAAATACACACATACAGGCACACTACGAGCTGTGCTGCAGGGAGGCTGCCACTAAGACCAGTCTCACTTTGAGGTATCCATTATCTGAAGCTTATTTACTGTTTGTTTATGTGACTCTTTTGTTTGTTGTGTTTGCCGCTGCAGTGTCACTCCTTTCACTGTGGCTTTCAGACCTTGCACACAATTTTGCTTTCCCAGTCTTTCTTCCTGCTCTCCCAATCCCTTCTTTCTCTATGAGCGTGAGGTCCTGGGGAGAGATCGATGACTGCCTTTCTACACAGGCCACTCTGAAGCGGTCGATCGCCTGGTGGCTCTGGTGGCTCTGTCGTGGCTTTGCGCTGTGTGCTTTGCCGAGGTGGCAGAGCGCCACTGAGAACGCCACAGACGCCATTCCAGAGCAGCGCTCCACGGTGGGCTGGTCGATCAGGCACAGAGTTAAGTGCTCCCCCAGAGAGTGAGGATGGGGTTGAAGGCTCAGACAGAAAAAGAGGTGGAGGAAGAGGAGGTTGCGGGGGCAGGGTGAAATAAGGGAGCTAAGAGCAGGGGGACGGGGATTTTTGTTCTTTTTAGCCTTTGCACATTACTTTACAAAATCCGTAAAAAAAAATGATTAAAAAAATCATTTAAAAAAAATGAACATAAACACTTAACTACAGGCTATTCTCTGAAGCCTCGGGCTACATTTCTGATGCATTTTACTTAACAAAAACCAAAAAAACTAAATTTCTGCCTCTTCTGCAGCACATCAGGCGTGTGCGCTCACAGAGAAGGCTGCGATTCTCCTTTCATTTTTCACACATGAACACTGATTAGAGGGCCAGGTGTGTGGCAGGTGCAGCAGGTGCTTCTGGGTATCAGGTTCTTGTTTCAGGGCAGAGATGTGTGGGAACACACATGCACATGTGTCTTTAAGCGTGTGTCTGACGTTACAGGATGTGTCCACCTGATCACTGTCACACTGAATCACCAACAGGCAAAGCTCTGCACAAAAGAAAGATGTTCTGTGTGTGTGTGTGTGTGTGTTTGTTTGTTTGTTTGTGTGCATTTTTATCTGTATATTTACATATTAGCAGCTTTTATGATTGACAGTGTTTATCAGGAGTGGTGAGCGAATGTTAATAACTTTGACCATAAAATTAGGTTCCTCTGATTTTATTTTCTCCTACTAGTAAGTTCGTGATTGGAAATCTGTTGTTACCTGTGAGCAGCACAAGGGCGGCCAGGCAGGCGAAGGCAGAGGTATCCAGATTTAGGTTCTGGAGGTGAGTGGAGAATTCCTGGATGGAGTCCAGCCACTCTCCGAACCCACGAAGGCACTGGAACCTGTGCAGCACCAAACCGTTACAGAACACTAGTTTATCCTCTGACAGCATCGACCTAAGGAACCAAAAGGGAGAGAGAGCAAGAGAGAGAGGAAAAAGGAGATGGGGACTGATTAGACCGCCATTCTAGTGAAAACACTGTATTTTCCCTCGTATTGTAAATATAACTTGAGATGTTGGGGCAAGGAAACAATTACAATAAAAACAATGAGAAAACCTGGCAGTAGGCGCACTCACGCAGAAATGGGACACACATCAAACGCAGGCATGCAGCTGATTAAGGTTGTGTTTCCAAATTACAGCATTTTAAAACATTCCTGCGTTTCCTTGTGGCAGGGTAGGGTGAAGGGTTAGGGCAGAGGATTTCTCTTTGTGTGTGTTTGTGTGTGTGTGTGTGTGTGTGTGTGCGCGCGCGCGCGCGCGCGGGCGAGAATGTGTGCGAGTGTGTGTGTATTTAGATAGGTAAACTGTTATGGGTTTAATATGCCCAGGCTGTGGTGTGCAGTGGAAACACAAGGTTTTAATAAGGAAATGAAAAGGCTTCTCAGATGTATTTAACCATCACTTACTCACGACACACAACATCCCACTTCTTTGACATCAAGCAGAGAGAGAGAGCGAGCAAAGGATGATGGAGCGCTATGACCGGTCTTTATTAGCGTCTAAAATAGGAGCATGCTCTACTTTGGAGGGCTTGTAACAGTGTTTAGTTTAAGAAGAAGATGAAGGGTTGGAGTAAAATACGAGAGATGGAAGATATAGGGGAGAAAGTGTGTACTTGGAAAACAGATCATATTAAGAAGAGAGCACTAAGAGAGAGCAAAGAAGGGAATTAGGGTGGAAAGGGAGAGAAGCCTCAAATTGCACCCTGCACAAACTTTGGTTTGGCAGTTATGAGGATAAGATGCAATGCTATTTGTGTCTAATTATCCTAACTACAGTTCAAAAGAGATACACTGTTAGCCAGACACATGCACAACGATGAGAAAGCATTAACAACTAACAGCAAAAACAATTAGCACTAGCGATCAGGACCAAAATATTCTTCTATTTCCTGGAAATCTGAAGAAGAAAGTACAGAGAAGAAAGTGAATAACAGGAAGAGGTTGAGAAATGATGCCCCTCACCTATTGCTGGGGAAGAGCAGCAAATTTGTTTTTGATTTCAGTCCTTCATTATCATCTCCTCTAGGCTGAGGTTCAAGTCCTGACTTCTTGCCAAACATCTCTCATAACATTTTCACATGATTGCTTATAGCTGTACGAGGTGTGATCGTAAAGTTCCACGACTCCGCACTTAAAAATCAAAACTCGTACCTGATCTAAAATTGACTGATGAAAGTTATATCCTTGAGCATCTCTGAAGCCAACACAATTCCTATTTTTAGATCCCTCCCTGGATGTTCTGCTCTGAACTCCTGCACTTGTGTGTCTGCAATTTCACCTGGGGCCTCCGACTTTGTACACAGACCACTTAACTTCTGTGTCAAACTGGCCCCACGGTCATGCTGCGGATCATCACTGGTGAAGAAAGCTGGATTTCCAGTTATAAACAAAACAGCGGTTTTCAGTAGAAGCATCTGCGTTGGTCAAGACCGAAGGTGGTGCAGTAGGTAACAAGCAGCAAGAAAGTCATTTATTTTCGACATTCCTGATGTTGTGCCTCATGAATTGTGCCTCTAGGATTGGACTGTAATGCCCTGCGGCATCCGAGGGAAAACATTCAGCACAAAATAACCTGCCCAATACAATCACTGCTCACTCTTCCCCAAAATGAAATTCAAGTTGAAGGGTTGCTGTTTTGACACAGTGGAAGTGATCCAACATGCATCACAGGTGCACAAGAGCAAAATGTGATTTGAGGGACTAATCTAAAAGAAGGGGAGATCGGCCAAAATTAAATGGGGTATAGTTTTAGATTTTTATAGGTGGAGTCACTGCACTTTATAATCTCACCTTATATGAACACTGATGGGGAGAAATGTAAAACTTTACATTTCTATATTTTCATATTTGCTTTATAAATTTGCATCAAATTTAGCATCAGTGCTTAGGGATGGATTGGCAGGTAGATGCTGCAGCTTAAAGAACAGATTAAATCTACTAGAAATGGCTGGAAAGTTGGGAAATGTGACGCTATATTAGTGCCTGCCAAAGGCTATATTATTGCGATTAAGTAAACATCCCTCTGTTACACTGAGATGGTTAAATAATATTTCATAGTACCATTTAACCCCTGTAAGATAATATCGCTAGGGCTAAAATACACTGACAGGCTGGTAGATGCGTAGCTAGGCAGATGCACGCACACACACAAGCACAGCTGGATGTCTGCCACACATTCCACTCACCCCTGACTACGCTGTCACCACGGTAATCAACCAATAACCACAGAAACTGTTAGGTAACGGGGTGCTTACAGCAATGCCGGCCCAGAAGAACGAAGCAAATTTACTTGACGCACACTGAACACACACTCACAAGCGTACAGACGCACGCTTGAGCGAGTGTCTGCAGGGCATCTAGGTTCAACACAGGGTCAACGCAGGGCCCTGTCAACAAGGAGATGCGTGGACCGCTGCATCCTTCTCTCCCACGGAAGATAGAGAAAGTAAGACAGTGCTGCATTTGTGTGTGCTTTCCTTTCTGCCGTGGGAGTTTGGCTGATAGGAAGATGAGCAGTGTGTGTGTGTGTGTGTGTGTTTGAAAGAGGCCCCTATGAGTCCACCCTTTAGAGTGAGTCAGAGTCCCAGCCTGATCACCTCTCCTGCTGGGACTGTGATGGCACCACCCATCCTCTACCCACCCTGCACCTGGACCTACACTGGGAGGACAGAAAGTTGGGATTCTACATCATCAGCGAGTGTGAGTAAGTGTGCCTGTGTGTCTCAGTGTGTTGGTCTTCTGCCCTAGACGACAGCGCAGACAAAAGGATGAGCTTGTAGCCCGTCTCCCCTCCCCGCCCCCCCTTTGCCCATAAATTTAACCAGCCGCATGCCTTACAAGAGCAGACGGGTAACCCAGGGAAATTCTGAGGCAAAGATGGGCCGGGGCAGTCATAATGGCACCACAGGTATCCATCAGTGAGACACACGTGCTCTCTCCCTCAAACAAATACACACATACATCACTGGATGTATGAGGTAAATGAAGTCTATTGTTTTTTTTATATCAGTCATCTGAACTGAATATGTATTTCCTTCCATAACAGTGGCCCTTTTCAGTTACTCAGCTGACTAACTTTGAGATGGAAATTGATCCTGTCAATTCACAGTTCACAATGTTAACACAGTTTTAGCCCGCAGAACACACACACAGATCTCTCTGTGCGTCAGATATCAGACGAGCAGAGCGGAACTCTGTGGGTGTAGCTGCTGTCATAGCTACAGACTCCATTCATAATTTGGTTCATATGGCGATTACTCAGCTCCACTCCTCCCACTCTGGAGATACACCAACACAGCAGCACGCAGATTTGCCAGCACAGTTACACACTGTACTTTAATCTGAAACTAACTGAAATGCTTCTTGTTTCTGAGACGCTAAACATAACAAAGTTGCTGGTAAAACTGTAAGTGTGTATGATCAAAACCACTTCTGAGGTGTGCATATGAGTGGAGATCTAAGTTTAAAACAGGTGTTAAAGGTGCAACAGGGGCTCAATTTCTGCCTCCTAACCTGTGAGCCAATCGCAGGACAAACAGCTCCAGGAAGGCAGAGTCTATGAGCAAGTTCTGATCATCACGCTGAAGCTCAGAGAAGCCAGGCAGCCGCTCAGCCCAGCACCGTGTGGTCTCCATCGAGATGGTGAGCAGCCTGTAGAAGAGTTGGATGTGCTCTGCTTCCTTGGAGGTGGATGGATGGTCAGCAGCGCTGAACTGCAGAACAAGAAAAGGGAAATTACTGGAAGAACTAAATGGAACGATCTGTATGTGTCAATAAATAGATACATTTGTCCATCTGAAATTAATTGTTGGGGGTTGGGGGGGTACCTGGCTGTAGTCAAGGTCACGAGGTGTGCAGTGGGAATAAGCCCTGAGCAGAGCAGACAGGAGGCTGAGGGGTGGAGAAGGAGGAGACGGCTCCGTCTGCAGGGGGCTCTTTGGTTTTGAGGGCAGACGACCTCTACGCCCCTTCAAACTATCAGTACGTACCACTGCAATCCACAGAAAGATAGAAGGGAACAGGTTTTTCAGTTGAACGTGGAAATGCTTATGCTGCATGCACAGTGAAGTCCTACTTCCAGCTGACTGGCTTGATATCAGTATTTTATCACAGTGAAATTATGACTGAAAGATTGGGAGTGCTCTCTGCAGCAGCGCTCCCAACATGGCCATGATCACCACACAGGAGGCCACAAGCCAGCAGATGGCAGTGGAGCTGTTTCTGCAGGCTGCAGACGTGTTAATGCAACACAGAGACATACAGTACGGGTTTTGTGTGGGTTTGTTTGCGTTTATGCATGTGGATATGTAGGTGGGGGTATTACAGGGTGTGAGACAGGTGACAAACCTCAGGGAAACGGGGGCATTTTGAGTGTCACGCTGATTCTACACATCATCAAAACGTGTGTGTGTGTACTATGAAGCCACACTCAGCACATCAGATGTGGTGACACAATGGGAGAATCCTTTGAGTATGATGGTCAGTTTTGAGACTCTTTTAAACCATACTGAATGCAGAGACTTTAGAGGTAGCAGGGACTAATTGGTATGATGTATGTCATACTTTCCTCCGACCACAGAAAGGCGTTACTGCGTACATGTGTGTGATGCCACCACAGGCCAGGCCATTACCGGCCTATTAACCACTGACTGCTGATAAGTGTTATGATCACTGACTGGGGGTCAGATTACTGTCGCAGTATCAGAATGTGTGTGGGAATCAGGTGTGGGATCTCCTACCTTCCTTCACCATTCCCACACTCAGACACTTCTGAAAGCGGCAGTACTGGCAGCGATTGCGTCTCCTCTTGTCCACAGGACAGTTCTTACTGGCCAGACACACGTACTTGGCGTTTTTCTGCACGGTGCGCTGGAGAAAGAAGAAACAGGCATACCGATAATCAGCCTCTAAACACAATCAGCACCTAATATTTGATTTGTTTAATTCAATTTCTGTCTTCCCCCCCTCCTTCCCCGTCAAAGAATGAAAGCGAAGCTCGCAGGTCAGATTTTAATTACGCGCTGAAAGGCGGCGGTGACATCAGTATAATTAGATAAAATTAATTTTCCAACAAGCCTCGCCTGCAGGAGGGACAATTTTATTAGCGCCGCAGCTGACAATAGAGATCCAGCGCGTGGCGTGCGGAGGCGGGTCCCGCGAGACGGGGGACAGCGGCCGCAAGAGCTGCGTGATCAGATTGTTTGTGAAGCTCGCGGGTCAGCTCGTGGCACCTTCGGGGCCCTCGCGCCTCTCCCAATGGGCCCCGCGGGAGCTGTTTTCTCCTCCGCTGGCTCGCGCGATTATTACTGACCTTATTAAAATGAAATCAGAAACCGGCCACGTGGGGGGCGTGCGCGCTTAGCGAGTAAATGGTGGACAATAACAGATATTGTATTAGCGCCTATTCTCTTTTGAGCGCGCACCTTTGAGCCGATCCCGCGTGCTTGTAACCGCATAAAGTTGTGTATGAAGATGAAATAAATGACTGAGCTTGTAAGGCAGTGGTTGCAATGGAACGTGAGTATACACCGTCCCATTTAAAGCTCATCATTCGTAGTACAAACAAACCACAGAGCAATATTGTCAATTCAAGTAAGGCCTGAAGGGGTCATGCTGTCAATCTTTGACAAGAGGACCTCAACGAGAAAACCGTGGAATACACAAAATATATAAATTGCGATTGCTGTTTTATGCAAAGTATTTGCATTTCATACGCTGACAAGCTGTGACTTCAGTGGTCCACTCGGACAGCGCCACAGCAAACTGTAAATTACACAAACGGAAGTGCCACGGCTTCCCCTTTTCTTTAACGCCTCTAAAACACATCAAAACAAATAAATCCAATTAGGAACCCCTCGCGCCACACATGCCCGTGCCCCCGGGAGACCAATAACACACCAATTATTCCATATGCTCCGGCGCGAGTGCGGAACCGTCGCGTAATGGGCGCCAGTGCCGGATGAGAGTCGTTACCATGGCACCGCAGATCGCGGAGAATGTCTCCATTCATCCCTTCAATGGTCGGCGACCCGTGCGCGCGAGGATAAGTAAGTTATGGTCATTAATGTGGTTGAGAGGGGTCATGCATCCAGTTAAATGGAGTTCGAGCTAAACATGAGGAAGGCTGGATGACGCACAAAGCTGTCGCGCGCCAACTTTTGTGTTTTTACACCTTTAAAGAGGTTTGAAGACATTTACACGATCTTTCTCGTTCAAGTTGTCCAACAGTAAAAACAAATGAATATGCTTGGATCCTGTTCTAAAGATAACCGTGACTCCTTTTTCCCCTCCCTGAAACTTGAAGATCTCCTGTTTCACCGCGGTGCAGTAGGGATGGTGATAAAGGTGAAAGTGGAGTAGGCTGGCGTTTGTTCGAGGAGGAAATTCTTCAGTGACCTCAGGGCTTAATTCATAAGATGGCTATTTCCAAGAAAAGCCTGGGTTTGCAATCATCAATTAAGGGCTCGATAAATTAAACTCTCATGAGCGAGCGCTAGACTTTCTCTCCCGCTGTCTACTGTCTTCATCCACCGCTCCATGAGTGTGTGTGTTGGTTGGGGCTCTTGTGACTTTGCTTTCTAATAATCAGCAAAGAGCATGACTGCCGTCTCAGCAGAGACTATGAGAACTAACTAGTCCCTGATTTTTATATATATATTTATTGTGTGTGTAGGTGAACACAGAAATGAGCTTTTTTTAATAGGGCAGCCTAAAACTGTGCATGTGTTTGTGGGAGGATGTGCAGTATACTTTGTTCTAGTTCAATTAATTTAATCTGTCCTGTCATTCTTCCTCATGTTTACCCCAAATTTCATTAAAATGACAAATTTTAAATTTACTTTGCACCAGGCTGTATTGTTTCTGTGGGCAGGAAGTTAATTAAAGTGAAAAAGTTTCAGTTAGTTGTTGAGTCAGAACTGAGGAATGAGTGGTGTGCGCAGAAAGCACATTCACAAATGAAAGTATTTTGACAGGAGCTTGCATATTGTAGCCGTTGTAGGGGCTGGATGGGGGCGTGCAGGAACAGATTCTTGACATGTAACATGTACTAATAGTCTGGTCTTAAATTAAAAGCCTTCAGGGATTTTA
>VUQJ01008996.1:11117-22133 GCA_015108635.1 Andinoacara biseriatus | reverse complement strand
TAAATTGCTTTTATACACAGAGTTCATGGTCGGCTCAGTGACTGCAAAGTGCCCAGATCCTGTGGCTACAAAACAAGCCCAAATCATCACACCTCCACTACCGTGCTTGACAGTATGTGTGAGGTATTTCTGCTGATATGCTGTGTTTTTTTTTGTTTTTTCAGCAGTTTCTCTGAGCATTACGCGGTCTGACACTGGGGTGAATTTACTACGACCTCTACTCCTGGGATGACAGACAACTGTCTTAAATTTACTCCATTTGTGAATAATAATTCTCGCTGTAGAATGATTGACTTAAAATTGTTTCAAAATGACCCTATAATCCTTCCCAGATTGATGGGCAGTAACAATTGCTTCCCTAAGATGATGTCTTTCCTCCTTGTCATTGTATTACCACACAACTTGAATGCTTCAGACCAGCAAAATGCCAAAACTACTGCTTTTAAAGAGATGCACACACTCACTGATGATTAGTTATTCAAGTTTATTTGATTTTCATCACCTGTCTGCTACTTAGCCTCTTAATTCCCACAGAAGCAGTAAAGGGGTACTTAGTTTTTTTACACACTCTTTCTGCATTTTGGCTTAAATTTTGTTAAAGAAATAATGACATGCGGTAATATGATTTGTATGATGAATGAATGAACACATGCTTGTGTGGATGCGCGATAGTATGCACGTGCACTCTGGTGCTTTTATGCCAATGTGAGCGTGGACGTGAATGTACGTGAAACCCACCTTCCTTACAGTCGTGCTTGTTCTCATGCAGTACAAAGCCATGGCGACACTGGCACACGTAGGAGCCCACCGTGTTGATGCACTCGTGCTGGCAGCCGCCGTTATCCTTGCTGCACTCGTCTTTGTCTGCAAGGGATACACATGCAACATGTCACCCGTGTGGAAACACCAGAGAGATGAGATGGTGGCAAGGGAGAGCAAGAAAAAAAAAACAGTAAGAAAGTACTGAAAAAGGTTTGTTAGTCTGTGTAGGTCTGGTGCTGTTGTGCTCGTCTAGGTTGACATTGTGAGTCTTATTGAAGTTAAAAATTTACAAAGTTTTGTTTATTTTTTATGTTCCCTTTTTTTTTTATTTTGAATGTTTTAATTTCCCTGTGTGTCCCTATATGTTGCTTTGCTTTATTGGTCTTTCCCCCCTTTGTCACACATTAACTTTCTCCTGATTAGTTTCACCTGTTTCTTGTTAACCTGCCATGTTTGTGTATTTCAGTTTGTGTCCTCGCCTCAGTCTAGGGGCCCAATAGCAGTCCAGCCCCTATACCCTCTCTCTTTGTGATGAGCGTAACACAGCGTGGAT
Source organism: Andinoacara biseriatus (assembly GCA_015108635.1). Classification (NCBI taxonomy): domain Eukaryota; kingdom Metazoa; phylum Chordata; class Actinopteri; order Cichliformes; family Cichlidae; genus Andinoacara; species Andinoacara biseriatus. The sequence goes on along the minus strand of VUQJ01008996.1, from coordinate 20,818 downwards.
GCGTGTGTGGCTGCTGAAGGGGCTCTTAATTAATGGGTAGGGTAGAACCACAAGAGTAAGCTTTGGGATGTTCTTGGCTTTCTCCAATGGAAAGCGGAACATCCAACCATCTGCACACATTTATACTACTACCAGGTGGAAGTAATAAGATCATGTCCATAACTTGTAACATGCACACACTCTGTTTCCTTTTCTTTCAGACCTTTCTCTTTATATGACAGACTGTGTGGTTTCTTTTCTTTCATCGCCTCTTATTTCAATGTCTGTTGATACATGAAAGATCTGCAGGCGAATTTCTGCAAGTGAGGCAGCAAAGAGTCAGCTTCTATTTGTATTTGTAGTTTTATAGTTCTCACTGACTACAGGACATTACTGTTCTCTCTTCAAATACAAACAAATGTGAACATATCATTTCATTTGTTACTGAGGGAGTTTTTCTGGAATAACGACACTGAGTTCGTTTTGATGTCAGTGTGAAGTTTTCCTTCATATCAGACATGAAGCAGGTGCTGTATTTGCATGGAGTGGGGTAAGTAAGGCAAGCCTGCATTGATGCAGATTTACTATTGGAGGACTTTATGACCTCCACTTAAGGCTGTTTTGGAAGAGCATTTATTTTGGTTGACCCTCCACACAAACAGTGAAAGTGCGTAGTGGATGGATAAAATTAGGACTTTTTCAGATCGTCTTTGTCCACTGTGGCAGTTCCACACTAGAGCTGCTTGCCTTTGTCCCTCACGTCATCTTTTTCTACAGTGGTTTGTGCCCCTTTGGTTTTACTGTTCACTGAGCTAAGCTGTAGTTTGTCTTCCATGTCTTTCTCTAGTTGGATTGTTAGTCCGCTATATTGAAGCAATATTATTACTATATGTTGGCTGCACTGAGTAAAAGATTCCATGATATCAAATATGGGGTGAAAAATTCTAAAACAAATATTAGATAAATGTGTTTGATCACTGACTATTCCTCAATACCTCACAATTCAGACCGAAAAATATGGTATCGTTGGAATCCTTTGAGAATCCTGAACACCAACAGTTGTACATGCCTATGCTACAATATTGTCTGAGGTTTTAGTCCATTTTTATGTGGTTGCTAGACAGTGCAATAATGTCATAATATATTATGCACAATTAAAGTTTCGCTGATATAAATTAGAGGTTATTGTGAAATGTAAAGGATACAATAACTTTATAAGGTGTTATTGGTGCAACAAAAAGCTACAAGTGGGTCATACTAACCTTCTGGTAAGTGCCAATGTGATGATGTCATATTGAGCATAGACAAAAACCTTCAGGGGCCTAAGGTGTACCTGTGTGCCAGTTTGGGCTGCACAATTCCTGATCATGTAAGAAGTGCTTGCAGGTACAGATTTCTTGCATATAGTAAGGTGTTTGCACAGATATTGAGAAAATTGATTGAGCTGCAGGTTAAAGGCTGAAAAGGCTAAAAAAAAAATAATAAATCGCTTCTCAATCATTTTCTCTCCTTCATTTTCAAATTGTGGTTTCCTCTAACCACTTGGATTCACCACAGGACGGGCTGGGTGATAACAAAGCCCTTTAGTGAGGTCGAACAACGGGTGGAGACGGCAGAAGGAACCAAAACCTCGCTCTGTTTTGGGGCTGCCACGTTAAGCGCCTTGACAGAAAGAGGTGGGGATGGATCGAAGACCGCACAGGAAGACAGAGGACGTACGGGGAGAGTGTGGGAGCACAATGTGTTTGTGATGGTGAGAGAGAAACAGATTCCTATAAAGAGATGTGAGATTAGACACAGACACTGAGTCTCACTTCAACGTAGGAGCTTGTGAATTAAACTAGATCTGCTTTTAATGAAACCACTAAATCCTTCTCTCTCCCTCACTCTTTCTCCATGTGTGTGTTTGTCTGTGTCTGCTGTGGTATTACAGTGCTATTGTGGGCTCAGTCTCACCCTATCACAGGCTAAGAAGCTTTGCGGTCGATGCTACACAGTGTTCATTGTAGCTGTCTTCAGGTCAAGCACAAAATGTCCATACGCACACGCAGACACACACACGGACATGCACACGCATACACACACACACACACACATACACATGCACACAAACATACACACATACACACACACATGGATTAGTAGTATGTGAGAGGCTGAAGGGACCTCCCTAAAGCTCCTGGCTGTTCACCAACCAAAAGCTATCCCTGGAAGCTTCTGACAGTAACTGAGCCGCACAGCAGCTTTGAACACACAAATACACACATTATTTGTATCTGAGTAATTTCCCTTTACAAGCCTGCCCCACTGAACTGTTTAACTGTGTGTTAAAGTTATCCTGCAGGTTAGTTGAATGCAGTTACTGTAACAGCTTTACTTCCTCTGAAGTTTAAACTGAGCTGATTTTCTCTTTTAGTTACTTTGCAGTAAATGTTAGAGTAAAAAAAAAAAAGAGAAATCTGCATCTTAACATCCAACAAATTCCTCCCTGCAACAGCAAGCGGGGAACATTTGTTGTCATTTTAGTGGAAAACCGGGCTGTGTCCCAATTTCATTCTATTGACGACTGTCTTTGAGTTAGCAGTTTACTCTCACAAAATTTTTCAAAAAAAGAAGAAGAATGCATCACGCACTGTTTCCAATCTAAAATACATATTTGATCATTTAGTTTGACATGATTCTAGTGACGTATAGAATATACTGTACATCGTTGTAAAGACAGAAGGCAGAGATGGAAGCTGCTGCTAAAACGCTGCAGGTTTCCAAATCTTCCATTTTTTTGGTACACTAAGTAAAATGTGTAACATAATCATGGCCTGGATTTATTAAAACAAATTGTGATAACATCACTGAAACATCTTAGACAATAAAAAGCTGCATTTTTAATTTATTTATTTATTGAAGATTTTCAAAATTGAAGTCTAATAAAGTCTAATGTAAATTGAAGTTTAATGTAAACTGGTGCACATCATGTACGCTGCTTGACCCCCAAAGAAAGTCACACACTCTAATATTTCATTGGGCCACATTTAGCTTTGATGATGGCACACATAAGTTTTTTTTGTAATGTCACATTTTTTCCATCTAGAGTTAGAGTAATTTTTCTCGAAGATCCCATATTGATAATGGAAGACCCGGAGAGTCTTTTCCGGCACATCCCAAAGATTCTTAATGGGATTAAGGTCTGCACTCTTTGGCGGCCAATCCAAGTGTGAAAATGATGTCTCATGCTCCCTGAACTGCTTTTTCACAGTTTGAGCCAGATGAATCGTGGTATTGTCATCTTAGAATATGTTCGTGCCAACAGGGAAGAAAAACCTGATCATTCAGTATACTCAGGTACTCAGCTGACCTCATTTCTTTGAACACATTAAATTGCTGAACTGAAACCTGACCAACTGAAGCAACCCCAGATCATAAAACTGCAGCAAAAAGCTTGTACCGTAAGCACTAGGCATGATGGAAGGATCGCTTCATTCATTCATTCTAGAACAGGATAAATCAGAACTCTTCAGAGCTTTTCCCATTGCCAGTTTTTTCCCAATTAGCCTCACTGATAAGTGGCTTACTTTATGCCACAATGTAAAGAATTTCAAGAACAGCTGAGAAACAAAGTTGTAGACATCAGTCTGGAAAGGGTTGCAAAGCCATTTCTAAGGTTTTGGGACTCCAGTGAACTACAGTGAGAGCCATTATCCACAAATGGAGAAAACTTGGAACAGTGGTGAACCTTCCCAGGAGCAGCCGGCACACCAAAATTACTCCAAGAATGCATCAATGACTCATCCAGGAGATAACAAGAGAACCCAGAACAACATCTAAAGAACTGCAGGCCTCACTTGCCTCAGTTAAGGTCAGAGTTCATGATTCAACAATAAGAAAGAGACTGGGCAAAAATGGCATCAATGGGAGAGCTCCAACGACAAAAACCACTGCCAAAAAGAGCACAAAGGCTTGTCTCGCATTTGCCAAGAAACATCTTGATGATCCCCGAGACTTATGGGAAACTATTCTGTGTACTGATGAGACAAAAGTTGAACTTTTTAGAAGGTTTTAGTCTCGTTATGTCAGGCATAAAAATAACACCGCATTTCATTCAAAGAACATCACACCAACAGTCAAACATGGTGGTGGTAGTGTGATGATCTGGGGCTGCTTTGCTGCTTCAGGACGACTTGCCGTAATATATGGAGCCATGAATTCTGCTCTGCCGGAAAATCATGAAGGAGAATGTCCAGCCATCAGCTCATGCCCTGAAGCTCAGGAGCACTCGGGTTATGAAGCAGGACAATGATCCAAAACACACGGGCAAGTCCACCTCTAAATGGCTCGAAAAAACAAAATGAAAGTTTAGGAGTGGTTTAGTCAAAGTCTGGACTTAAATCCAATTGAGATGCTTTGGCATGACCTTCATGCTGAAAAAACCCTCCAGTGTGACTGAATTAAAAAATTCTGCAAAGAAGAGTGGGCCAAAATTCCTCCACAGTGATGTGAAAGACTCATTGCCAGTTATCAGAAATGCTTGTTTGCAGTTCTTGCTGCCAAAGGTAGCACAACTAGTTATTAGGTTTACAGGGCAATTACTTTTTCACAGACTATAACTGTGAGTTCTACTGTTGATGTTTTTGTCATTTGATTTCACCAAACATTTAAGTGATCTCTGATCACAATCATTCTTTTTCTGATCTTTTTCCCTCAAAGATGGTGGTTTTCCATTATCCTTTCAGGTTTTAATAATGTACTAACCCAGCTTCAGGAGTTGTTTTTACCTTAGTTGTTTACTTTGTTTGATGCAGACCAGTAACCCTTCTGAAACAGAGTAACATCTTTTCACAACCACAGGATTTCTTCTAACATGGTTGTTTAAGCAACAAGAAGCAGCTCACTGCATTAGTTATGGTTAAATAAGCTGTTGCCAGCCAAAACATATTAATCACTGCAGTAATTATTCAGTGGAAACCGCAATTTGCTAAATTAAATCCAGGTAGTGACTTTTTTTGGGCCAAGCAGCGTGTATTACTTTCCTTCACTAAACAGTAAATAATTTGTTGAATATTTTAGAATCTTTAAATTGATCCAACTCACAACTTTCTTCATGAATTGTTCCATATTAGCTATGATGCAAACAATGTGTGACATAAAACAATAAATGCACATTTATTTTTTTTCCATTATGGTTCATTACTCTTTACTTACTACTTTTTTGAGGTTTTCATTTAAAGCTTGGTTAGAAACATTAATTTGGATGACAGTAACTTCACTCGTAACTTCATATATCACAATTTTCTGCCACTGAAACACGAATTTTATCAGTCTTAGTTGATATCAGCCAATATCAACATTTAGTAAGAAACTGGGCCACAGGACGTTTCCCTCTGGAGGAGAATGGATTAAGAAATGATCCACATCAGTAAAGTAGGATCCATCCATTCCCTCATATGTAGACCAGAGCCAATCAGAGATCCCGATTGCGAGGTCATGTTACCTCTGACCTTTGTTGAGATTGGCAGCTTGGTGCCGACATGACCAGGAGCTGAACTGACGCGCTTTATGTCCTGGCACGACTCAAACACAAACATACGCTCCTGACACTGTGCCAGTCTGTCTGAGGGAGAGAGGGCAGACAGCAGCGTGGGTGCAGGAGGCCAGAGCGCATGTGGAGACAGCATGAAAAAAACAGACACATATGCAAACAGATACGCATACATATGAACATTTCACCACATACTAAACCATGCAAAAACAACCTGAAATAAATTCACAGCAGAGGGAGACGGGAGCACAAAATAAGACATCCAGATGCTCCTGTTTATTTATTTAAGAGTGTTAATGCATCCTAACGCCACTTCTTCTGCTCTTGAAATTACACTGCTACTTAAACTCTGCAGTGGAGTCAGTGATGGCTTAGATATCAGGAGAAGTGTGATGACTTTGACACCAGAATCTCACTAACACCAACTAATTTTACTATGAAAATAATCTTTTTCTAAACAAGTGTTTTAGTTGCTCAATCTAAACAAATCATGGAATCCAGATTTTCTGGTGAATGCACTAGAAATGTGGTCTGCCGCTGGCAAACATTAGCACTATAAATGGATACTTCTGACTAGCCCCCGTTATTTCTCCTGTGTGTGCATCTCACATTAAGAATGATATGTCTCGTTAGTCTAAACACTGAAACTCCTTCAAGCTTCAAAGGTTAAAAAGTTTGCAGAAGGGGAGGATCAGTGTTCAGCACGAGTTTCTGGCAGGTCGACTGAATTCCAGCAGTGCCGAGCATGAAACACTGCAAACCGCCCCTGCATCATAATCCATTTCTCCTGTGTCCAACTCATCTGAAGTCGTTACCATTAAAAACAAGCCTGAGACACATAATCTTACACACAGTGAGTCACACACGTGTTTTACCTGAGAAGAAGTGAACTTTAAAGCCTTTCTTAGAAACGGTGTTGTCCGACTTGAACTCAATCCTCATGTTGTTGTACTGAGAGGTTATGACCTCAGGGACCTCGGTACCACAGTATTTACCATGCAGCTTAGAGTCAGATGAGAGGCCGCTCCGCACCTCCACATAGTCGTATTTACACACCTAAACAAACAAGCAAGTTTCTTATAACTAACATCCATGAGATGGCTGCTATTTTTAGCTGCTTCCTTTTTCTCTGATTGACATGTTGCACACAGACACAGAGACACACTCACCTCGTTGCCCTCCAGCTCGAAGGCTTCAAACTGCATGGAGATGCGATACTGAGTGGGTGCGACCACCTGCCACACGCAGTTTTTGTTGGGTGGGTATTCTTTAGGCCAGCCAGGAGTGCTAATGGTTCCATTTAACTTAGACAGGAGGCCGCCACATGCCGCTGTAAACGCACAGATGTACAGTTCAGCATACGCACAAATACATTCAGCCTCATTCAGCTTTTTTGTCTTCATTTGATAGTTGAAATGAACAGAGGGCAGGCTGGGTGAAATTAGCTGCTTCAATATTATAATAACTTTGGGCTGTGGTTACATTTACACTTGTGGAGAAATGCCGCTTCCAAAAAGAAAACCGCAATAGCTGAATCATTACATGTACAGTTGTGGTCAGAAGTTTCCATCTACTCGTCATGGGCATGAATGTCATGGTAATTTGGGGCTTTTAATGATTTCTTTCAACTGTTCTTTTTTCCAGGGTGGAATGAACGTACAGCATCCATCTTTAATGACTTTTTTCAATTCGATCCAATTTAATTTATATAGCGCCAAATCACAACAAACAGGCACCTCAAATAATTTTAAAATACAAGAGTTGGGTGCACAAGTTTGAATTTGTTTTGGATTTTCTCTAATCCACACAGACTCAAATGTATACATGCACTTAAATCTTTAAGTAAGTCATGCTGAAGGCTCTACAATGTCTTTTAACCTGACCAAGTCAAGGCTTCTTGTTAATTATCATAATTGACTACTACTGTTAATTTCTCTTTCCCAGCATAAAAAAGGATTTGTTTGACTCATTGGACTGACCCATACAAAGAAAATTATGAAAGTCCAAGGAACTCAGTGAAGATTTAAGAAAGAGAAGTGCAGATTTACACAAGTTGGGGAAATCTCTTGGAGCTATTTCTAAACAACTGCAGATTCCAAGATCATCAGTTTAAACAACTGTATTTAACTACAAGTTATATGGACGTGTCACCACGTTTCCAAGGTCTGGAAGAAGATACAAACTGTCATCTTTAAATGAAAGGAAATTGGTTAGGATGTTCAGGAACAACCCAGGAACCTTGAAGGCTTAAGCCTGCCCTGAACTGGAAACTGCTGCAGCACCAGTGTCGTGGACTGAGAAGGTGCCGACCAAGAAAGATGCCCTTGCTCCAAAATTGACACCTTTAAGCTCAACTGAAATTTTCAGCAGCTCATATGGAAAAGCTAAATGCCTTCTTGAGAAACGTTTTATGGTCAGACGAGACAAAGATTGAGCTATTTGGCCACAATAACAGAGGTATGTTTGGAGAAGTAAAGGTGAGGCTTTCAAACCTAAGAACAATGTACAAACTGTCAAGCATAGCATGGTGGTGGTAGCATCATGCTCTGGGGCTGTTTTGCTGCCAGTGGTACTGGTACATTGCACAAAGTAGATGAAATGATAAAGAAGGATGACTACCTCCAAATTCTTCAACTTTACCTCATATAGGCAGGTAAAGACAGTTGAAACCAGAACACAATCAGGTGTTCCAACACAACAGTGATCCCAAACACACATCAAAACTGGTTTTGGAATGGATAAAGAAGGCCAACATTAACATTAAGCTTCTGGAATAGTCTCCCAAATGTCCAACCTCAACCCTATTCAAGATTTGTGGACCACACTTAAAAGCTGGGTCCATTGCAGGAAACCAACCAGGTTAAATGAACACTGCCACTTCTGCCAAGAAAAGTGGTGAAATATCCAGACAGAGAGTAAAGTCCAAATAGTGTTCTATATAATTTATGTGTTAATTAGAAGGTATGCAGTGCACCCACATGATGTGTAACATTGTCAATCTGTTTGCACTCACCCATGTGGATACTGTTATAGTTTACTCACAAAACACCTGCCCTCTTCTGAGACACTCCTGACTGTCTTCTGACCACCAGGCTCAGTGTTAGACGGATGTAAATCAAAACTCCATGAACCAAATGTGGCTACTACTCCCCTGAAGAAATACTGAAAGGCATTAACTTAATTTAATTTCACTAGAATAGCTTTAATTTCTCTCTGTCTCAGAAGTGGTTTGCTCATTTGTTTCAATATGTGGCTCATTACAGAGTAATTTTACGGGTTTAAAGGGCCTTCACAGCATTTGCAGCACTGGAAGAATGAACCATGTGGCTATGAGTCAGAAAGATGTTTTTTTCCTGTTGACGGAGACTGATGTTTTTTAGTTTATTTTGCCGTGTAAGATTCACATCCTACAGAAACACAATACACAGGAATGCACGTAGAAACAGGAATGCAGCATGCCAGACACACATACACTAACTGTTACCTTCGCAGCTCTTCTTGTCAGGGGCTAGTTCATACCCTGGGTCACAGGCACACTTGAAGCTGCCCAGAGTGTTTACACACCTCTGTTCACATCCACCATTGTCTGGCTTGGCACACTCATCATCCTCTAAAAAAAACAAAAAAAAAACAATGTCAGAGCACATAACAAATGCTTTGTGAAAACACAATCAACTGACGCACACCTTCTCTCTTTCTCATAGTCTCTCACACACACACCTTTGAAAAAGTTTGCAGCAAACCCGGCCTTGTTTACAGTCCCATCTGACACAAACTTCATCCACAGCGTGTGTGAGGTAGAGCGCACATCTTCGGGTTTGTCATAGCCACAGAATCGCCCAATCAGAGGGCTCGTTTCAAGCGGGCCATCCCGAACTTCCAGGTAGTCGTAAGCACAGCTGTCGTGCCTCTCAATCTACACCAACAGGTACACATAAAAAACAGTGAGATATGCAAAACACCATCCTTTTACATCAAATCACAGCTCACACTAATTGTCTTCCTGTATTGTAACTCGTTTTTCTTTCTTAATCTGAGCTTCACTGAAAACACGAACTTTGACCTCACCGATGTGAAGTCAGAGTGAGTCATTCAGCAAACTGACATTTTAACAGCGTTCAAACTACGAAACTAATCCCCCACCGCCTACTGTGTGTCTGCACAGTCACTCACACACACACACACACAC
>VUQJ01008992.1:11522-23014 GCA_015108635.1 Andinoacara biseriatus | reverse complement strand
AAACTTTATCTGATTGAGGGGTCAGTTCTTCTCTCTACAGAAAGCACCACAGACACAGCAAAGCGTTAAGCTCCAAATAACGCAAAAATGGCAACAAACTTTATTTTAGACAAATTTTGTGTGTTGATGTGACGTCCTGGCCATTGTTTTGATAGTAGCATTGTGCCTTCTGTTAGCGCTGTGTGCTAGCTGTTAGCTCCTTGAGGATATAACTACTGCATGTTTTGAATAACTTTATTTGGCTTTGTGTTTGCTGTTTTTGTCTTATAGCGCTGCTATAAAACTACATTAGCCGAACAGGGCGGGGTTGAACTCTCCGCAACCTGGAGGGGGGCGGGGCGCAAGAGACGGCACCAAAACCACTTGTTCTGAGCCGGGTGTCAGAAAAGGGGTCAATGTGGGGTCTGTGGAGCTACAATAACGAGGAGCTGGGACCAAAGCGTTGCAGTTCTACTTTATATAGACCAAAAGGGAATGATTTATATATGAAAAGGAAGGATTTAAAAGCATGTTACGTGTCCTTTAAATCAGGTTTGTGTTTTAAAACCTACGAGCCGATTTCAGTCTAATCCGAAAAAACTGGAGGAATTAAAAATATAAACTAGGCTAAAATCAGCTGTTCCAGATGAACCGTCGAGAAACAAACCTGAAAACCTGACTTCACCTTGCTAACCCAAATCCTGCATCATCACAGGTCCCTGATGAAATGCAAACATTTTAAATAAATTAGTTCTTTTCCTGCTTATTTAGAGCATTAAACCCAAAAACGTTACTGCTCCACTTCCTCTCAAAGATATTAATCTTAAAAAACTCCTCACAAAGCCTTGAGATCTAAAATCTGATGAGAGAAGAAATAAAAGTGGTGCCACCTTGTCTTTCTCCACAAAATCCACGTAGGAAGTCCTCTCGATCTCGACCGGCTGACCCTGACGGTCGTACAGCGCCAGCACAAAGTGGAAGAAGTTGGACTTCCTCAAGTTGGACGGTGGCTGCTTCTCAAAGTGAGCTCGGGCTAAACCAACCCCGCTGAAACAGAGAGAAAGGAAAAATTAGCTATGAACCCCACAGGATCATGTGGAGCGGACACAGATTTATAGCCCGCGCTGATTTCCTGTACAAACGTGTGGGCAGCATCATTGTTTGCATCTTTAAAGTTTATATTTAATAACATAAAATATGCGTTAGTGCCCTCTTATTGCATTTGATCCCCGGTGCTGTAAATGTTTGTTCTAAATGTTACGCAGCCATCTGCCACCAGATGGAGCTGCAGCCCTGACCTAGTTATAGAAAAATGCCATAACTATGTTAATCTTGGCCTGATATTTTTATTAGGTCTCCATTGTTAGTTATTGTAACCTGAAGCACCTCCAGAGAAACAGTCATTTCTTTCATTTCTGGCCCCTTCCTCCAAGTTTGTACAAAGAAGCAAAAAAAACTAGCGGGACAAATGTGTTTACACCGTAAAAGCTGACGGCAGCAGAGAGGAGGACCCAGGAGGGAAAAAGTGCCAGCATTTTATATTTCTGTCGGCCGGCACAGCACGTAAAACACCGTTGTCACTTCAATCATGAGAAACGTTTCTCCTAAGGCCCCGCCCACTTCGCATCACCTGCATTTTTGTCACCCATGGTGCCTGAAGTCAGTGATTGACTTCCTGTGGTTTCTGGTCATCACTTCCTGTGTGTACGCAGGCTTAGCAAACAGGCGCGTGTTACGGTGGAAGAATGATAGCTGCTGGATTAGCATCACGAGCTAAATCCCGTTACAGCCTGTCAGAGATTTCTGGGTCTGAGGCTAGAAAAACCATCGGCGTGGTTCCCCCAGCTGTTACAGTTTAAAATCGCGGCATGAAGAGGATTTACGAGGTCTAGCTGAGTTCAAAGTTAGCTCATTAGTTTCTATGCAAAGATAAATTACGGTTACCATTACTGTAGCTAAACTCTGATATAAAAGCTGGAGGCTTGTGAAGTCGGGCTGGCTCACAGAGCTGTGGTTGGGCTAAGATAAAAACATTAGTACAGGAAGTGGAGGATGAGGGTTAAACTGTAACAGTAAATTCTGGAGAATCAACACCGAACAGTTTTTACGGGAAAACAAAAACTGGCATTCGCTCAGACCGGAGACGCATCGACGATATTATCTGTGTGCTAATCATCATCACACACCATGGTACTGCTCAGTGGACCAATCAGAGATGCTGCGACCTGCAGACAGATTGTGGAATAGATTTAAAGTGCTGAGAGGCTTCCAGGAGCAAACCTGAGTCCCTAAATAAATCCAGGATGAGGGCTGAATTTTCTGGCCTTCACAGGGTCCTAATTCATCTTTGTTTATTCGTGTAACAGGACATGGAGTCGCCTGCTTTAAATAAAGAGACGGCAGTCACATGATGAGCTGCTGCTGCAGGATGTGTTTAAGTTTAAATTTAAACCCTTTAAAGCACAAAGATTAAAAACAGCTGCTGTTTTATCCTGAAACAAGAAGGCAGCAAATTCAACTTTAAAGAACAAAAGAACAGATTTTTTTTTGCTCCACTTTCAATAAAAAAAGAAGCAGAAATGAAATCATTACCGGGAGCTCTGCTGATTATCATAATGTAAACAACCACCGGCTGGGGTCAGAGGTCACCCTTTAAACACCCAAGTGTGAAGCAGGAAAACAGCAACAGTGTCGGCGGTATTTTGGATTTGGGTATAAAAATCCTCGTTGATCCTGAAATAAAATCGATGCTCCTGCAGGAAGAGACCTCTGCTCTCAGCCCGCAGAATCTCGATGTGTCCGAGGGGGAGACGCTTCAAACGGCAGCCGAATATTTTTACATCAATCTCATTTTCCTGCTCGTTTTGTTTCCTAAAACGCTTTATGATCAATATGATCGCCGGGGCGCGGGTAAATATTTATTCATGCTCAGGATTTGTTTTTGGAAGCTCGCCCGCGCTCTCTCTCGGTCTCCGAGCATCCCGGCTCACGGGCGTATTCCCCAGACGGCAGATTAATACAGCCGTGACCTTTCTGCACCCCCATTACCAATGCTTAATGCCTCATTTGTAGGCCAGTTTGTTGAAAGCTAATTCCTCCGACTCGCGGCGTTTGGCCGAGAAAAGAGTCTGCAGAGAAACTCCAGGAGGAAGAGGAGGAGGAGGAGGAGCAGCTCAGGTGTGTGTCGGTCAGGTTTTAACGGAGCCTCGGTGGGAATAAAAGCAGCTGAGTGTCAGAAAACACAACGGTGTTAAAGTAAAAATAACACAGAGGAATCACAGCGAGGAAGGCTTCAACACATTCACCGACAGATATTTTCAATGAGATCCCGAGAGAAGGAAAAAACTCCACAAGCATCTGTTTTTATCCGTGCTGCTATTTTCATGCACCTGACAGGAGCTGCAGAGGAAACACTGAAAAGAAACAATCACAGTAAAACAAACGAGTGCAAACAGGGTTTAACGCTGGCAGCAGTCTGATGAAGCTTATTTACACACAGACCCAGAGAGTCGATCGACAGCGGGATGATTATCCGTCATCTTTCCCGGGAAAAGGAAAAACCGAGTTTCAGCTTCCAGGTTAGTTTCAGTTCCTGAGCACAATCCCAGTTTCTCTCATTTCAGATGGACATTCATTGTGATGTTCTGATTTTATCCTTTCACACCCACACCACCCTCTCCCCACCCACCTCCTCCGGATCTTCTGAGGGGACACCGAGGCCTTCCCAGCCAGGAGGAACGATCTGTCCGGTGAGTCTCGTTCCGAACCACCAGGAAGCATCCTGGTCAAAGCCCGAACCACTTCAACGAGCTCCTCTCAATGTGGAGCAGCAGCGCTCCCGATCCCTAATGAAGAGCCTAGAGTCGTCCTGCATGGATCTGCTCTCTGATTCTTTTGGTCAGCTCGTGGTTACAGGTGAGAGTGAGGATGAAGAGCAGCAGGTAAACCATGCTCAGCCTTTTCTTCATGACGGCAGACCAGAGCAGCATCCTGAGACCGCTGACCCGTCACCCTCCACCTTTTGGATTCCTGGATTCCTGGATCCGGATCCAGATCGACTCACAGCTGGAACGCGGTCACGGTCTGAGAACGTCGGTGTCTCCAAAGGTTTCCTGAGCTGTTAGTAAAACTGTGATTAAGCCTCTGAAGTCTAACCGTGATGCCGTGGTGTTAATGGGTTTAATCTTTTTATGGCTGCTTCAACAGTTTTTAAAACTCCATATTCTGACAGCACGAGGTTAGGCTGAAGTCCCCCCCGGATTTCCAGATCGGGATTAGTCTGTGATATTTTATGGATTTGTGTAGTTATGCCCATCTCACAGCAACAAATTCCTGGATCTCGATCTGGATGAACTACAAAGGAACCCAAGCATGAGTGACGGCCTGCATGTACGGACTAAAGATTAAACCATACACTGTGAGCCACCACGTTATAAAACCAAGACTAACATCGAGGCTTCCTGTGGTTTCAGGCGCCACGACGTCAGCAGCAGATCCAGACAAGGAGGGCATCGTGTTGGGATCTGTTGTAAAAATATAAAAAAGTCTGGTTTGTTCATGGAATCTGAGCCGGAGGTCAGTTTGCAGCCCTAACGATGAAGGTGGTCATCGGAGTGGTCGGCTCTGCAGCAGCTGGGATTTTCTCCGATATGGCTTAAATAAAAGCACATATTTGCAGTGAAATGCAACAAAACACGAACGATCTGCATTCAAAAGCTGCAGCCTGCAGACCTGCTGCTGTTTAATATCACAGTGAAGCTGATATAAATGCAGGCTTAAAGCAAACAAACACTGAGACAAGCGGCTCGGTGAATTTGGCACCTGTTTCATCCTGAGCGCCATCAAAAGCATCACTTCCACCACTAAACCAGCCCATTATACCAATTACACACAATGATCTGCAGCGGCCCGTCCACACAGCCGATCGCCACCCTCTCCTCTCTGCTCTGCCTCCACTCACAAAGCTCGTTAGCATTATTATTATTTCAATTATGCTAATTGCGGCTGCATCCACTCGTCAGCGCCACCCGTATCCGGCTGTTAGCACTTGGCACAAGGTGTAATAAAAACAGTATCGATGGCACACGGCTTGCTCGAACATGCCCGGAGTGTAAATCACACGCCAACAGGCAGAGAGGAGAAAAATAAACACACACACACACATACAGAGAACAAACACGACAAGGCAAACGAGGGCCGCCGATCTGCACGTTTCCACTGCAAAGTCTAAAATTAAAGGTCAGCAGGAGTCGTGTTGAGCGCTCTGCAAACAATTACTGAGTAAGACAGCCGGTGCAGGGTGCAGTCAGTTCATATCCACACTCACAGGGGCCGAATCCTGCAAGAAAACCTGCCCGCGGGTCTCTACAGTGAAGGGATGCTTCAAAACTCGTCCGCACAACTTTATTTTACTGTCAGCCTCCTCCCCTCATTCACAGGTAATTATTTTACATCCTGGACTCACGTCAACATCGTCCTTATTAATCAGGTACTGGACTCTGAGGCAGCCTGCATATAAAAAACAGACAAAGCCGCTGTGATGAGTTCATTTTAAAGCCTCGGAGCCCATGTTTGGACCACCATGAAGTTATAAATTAAGCTAACTAGCTCGGTTAGTAAGCTGCATCCATAGACTGTACGGGAGCGTCACTCCGGCACAGATCCCTGCTAACAGGCCGTTAGCATGATTAATCACACAGCAGCCATATTATTGGTCACGGAGTCAGTTCAGGGACTCCAGTTAGCTGAGGGGAAGCCTAGCAGACAGCTAGCAGCTACAGCCGCCTGTGTCACCATCCACCTGTCAGAGAGGCCACGCCCCTAACACAAACAGGTGAGTTATAGAAACATCCTCCCCTGTACGGGGAGAGCTGTTATGAAAGGAAATTATCCACAGAGACCAAAGCAGGTTCTGCATCGACTGTAAACACGGTTATTTAACATGGGAGTCTATGAGGACAGACTCACTGCTGCCTCTGCTGGATGTTAGAGGAACTGCAGCTTTTGGAGCTCCAACATTGCTTCATTTCTCAGTTCCTTACAAACAGAAGATTTGAACATGAGGTGGGCGGGGCTTCAGTGTCTGAGATGACCATATTAGGGATTTCCCCCTCTGAGTGAAACTGAGCATCCACGTGTGGCACACAAATCCACTGTAAACTGTGCTGAGGAATATTAGCACCTGATGTTGCAGCACACACACACACCACACACACACACACACACAGGCTCAAATGTGCTAGAATCTGCAGCTGTCTTCAGTTTGTCGCCTTTAATTGTGTGTTTCAGTCAGTTTACATCAAATTCTTTTGTAGTGGTTTAATTTCTCTTTATGATCATTTTCTGCATGTTTCTAAATTGTTGTTTCACTCTTCAGGAGCATTTTGTGTATTTTTGTATTAACTGTTTGTCTTTCTGACGCTTTTTGTGTTTCTGAATATTTGTTTAAGCAGAGCTACGATCAGACCGAGTTCTGCGAGTCAGCCACAGGACAGAGAAGAAATGACACACACACACACACACACACACACACACACACACACACACCATGACATTAATCAAACAGGAGATGGAGTGTGACCGCTGTTTGAGTCTTTAACCAGCGTGGCCTGCTGCCTCACACACTTACATATAAATACACACACACATACACACCCGCCTAATGAGCCATGCAGCACACACACACACACACACACACACACACAGTCTGTCTGGCTGCCAGGCTGTTAATCAAATAAACGGTGGATGTTTAAATCTGATTCAGTGGGAAACAAACTCCGAAAACACCCTGACAGGACGTGTGCGCGCGCACACACACGCACACACACACACACACCTGTAATCTGAACAGTAATCTCATCACTGCAGTAACTTCTGTCAGCTCTCACACTGACGGGACTCTGAATCTAAACTGCAGCTCGCAGTGAAATCTACGATCTCCACCAGGCTAACACCTTCAGTTTAGCACGTTAGCTAATTGAAGATTAGTGCAGCCGAGGCTGATGGGAACCAGAGGACAGAAACATCTAGAAGGGAGCCTGCGGATGTTACGGCTGCAGGAGGAACAGAGGTGGACGAGCTCCTCTGCCAACATTATTATGTCCTGATGATCTTGTTTTCATGTCAAGGGTTCTGCTTTGACCCGGACCGCGATCCGCTGTTAAACAGCAGGAGGGGACGGACGCCGACCCGCCGCACGGCGCTCCTCTGAACGGCAGATGAAGCGTCTCTGCAGAGGTCAGAGGTCAGAAAACACATTGTTTGCTTCACTTCTTCCTTCAGCATGTTAGTGTTGAACATACAGGAATCGCATCCTGTGAAACCGGCCAGAATGAATGTAATTAGCAGAAACACACACACACACACACACACACACCATCAGGTCCTCTCTCTAATTGCTATGGATATTGAGTCTGGCCTGTTAAAATATGCACATATTGTTCCTGTATACTGCCGTGTGTGTGTGTGTGTGTGTGTGTGTGTGTTGATTTATGCAGGCGGCACAATTACCCACGAATACATTTACCCAATCAGACCTGTGTGTGTTGTGTTTCTCTCTCTCACACACACAGACACACACACCTGTTTGGTTAGCTCTTATTAGCCATGTAATATGAACTAATGAGTTGAGGCTGAATCACGGCGAGAAGAAGCCAGCAGGTCGTCTGAGCGCCATCACGCGTTTCTGTTTCCGTGCGCTTCGAAAGCATCAGAGCGAAGCTGGGAGCACGTTTTCAAAGCTTCCTCAGGTTTAATTATTGCTATTAAACACACGTGTGTATGGAAAGCCAACAGTGTCAAAGCAGGTCGACTAGAACGGGACGGTCACAGATCCCAGCGCAGCGACCACACTGGTAAACGATCCTGTAAATGATTCATATCCAGAATTAGATCCGATCAGCTGTTTTACACCTCAGAGCAAAGTAATCACATGAAGCACGCAGCTGTGGATTTTTTTACTGATCCCAATTTCAATTCATAAAACAGAAACCTGCAGACCTGCCAGCAAACTTCCTGTGTTTAAAACCATCTCCGGGCCGCCTCCTGTTTTCCCATTTATCCCAGGAAATTCCCATAATTTGCATGATTGAATAATTGGAATACACGCAGCTGCAAGTTTTGTGTTGGTCTAATGTTACCCCCGTTGTAAGACTGTCCATAAAATGCAGTCTGCACACACTAAATACAATTTCAGCCCGTCTGTTGGAGCACCCCGATTCGAGTTGTGCGTCCAGCTGAGCTCTGAAAGCCGAGCCGTTGACCTCCTCGCCGCTCTGCGAGGGTACGGGAAAACACACTGAAATAATCACCGTGAGTCGAGGGGGCCAAATGGGAGTTTTTGACTTTGGAAAGACGTTGATCGAATCGAGCGTCCGGATTTAACGTCTTATAATCGAAATGCAGAGAAAACACAATCGACGCTGCAAATAACCTGAAAATGAACCTGACTCGTTTGAACCGCGTGGTAAAAATCAGCTGTTTCACATCCGTTGCTCTTCATTGGCTACACCTTGTTTTCATACCTTACAGAATAATGTTAATTCATAAGTAATCAGACTACATGAAGGTGTATTTGCTCTGCGCTGCTGCAGGATCTCCACTTTCTCTGTTCCCTCCCGCTTTTAGTGCGATGACGCCGTAGGAAATGTGCTGCGGGGGGGTTTGTGGTGCAGCGGCAGTCGGCTGTGGGTTCGACGGCGGTGGCGGGCGCCGTCAGGGAGGAAACACCCGCTGACTGATTTCCATTTATGCACCTTAATAGTGTGTGTCATTCCTAATTAGGGCGACTGGCTCGGGGAAACGGTGGCTCGATGCTGGAATGGCTGCTCCTGTCATGCTGCAATTACCAACAAATTAGTCTTTAAGCTGAGGGGCTTCTGCACACGCTCACACACACACACTTCTGACCAAGTGTGTGTGTGTGTGTGTGTGTGTGTGTGTGTGTGTGTGAGGACTACGTGTGCTAATTAGTGCATTCTGTGAGGTGTTCAATGTGTGAAAATGCATCTAAGTGTAAAAACAGACGAGGTTTCAGGGACGTCAAACTCCGACCTGCAGCTGTTTGTTCTGCAGTTTCACCTTCGACTAACGAGAGTCAGGATTAAAATCACAAACCGATCGTTAACATCTACCGTACGTCAGACTAACTTACAGAGTGTTACATCAAAAACTAAAACAGCTGCAGTTTAAATGCAGTTTGGTGGATAAAACCTCTTTTAAACTGATTTTAGAGTTTTATTATTATCCTGTTATAACAGCTGGTGCTGCTCAGGGTTGGGATTCAATTTAGCACAATTTTATTTCTGTCGCTCCAAACAGTGTTTTCTGCTGTAAAGACCTACAATAATTCAGAGGAAACGCAACAGTCCAAACTACGAGCAGCACTTGGCGACAGTGGGAAGGAAAAACTCCCTTTTAACAGGAAGAATCCTGCAGAACGAGGCTCAGGGAGGGGCAGCCAGACAAAGTGAACAGTTGGGGGTGGGGGGTGACAAAAGACACACTGTGTAATCTGATTACTAAGAGTTACTCTGCTTTTCATTTAAGAAACCAAAAAGCTATTTGTGTGTAAACACAGTGTGACCCTGAAGCAGATAAACGTTTACATTTTTAGCTCGTGTTTGTCAGCAGGTTGTGTTCAGTCTGGTGCGTTCAGGGTTCCTGTTTTTAAATAAGAAAAATACTAAATTGAAGTTTGGAGAATTTATATTTTAATTTTTAGTTTTTATCTCCCTAATTATGAAGTTGGAAGAGGAGGAGCAGACGGAGGTGTACTCACAGCTTCAGTTACACATCAGAGGAGTTGGGCGACTCAAATATAGTTCACTGTGAGACGGGCAGATATTTGATTAAGGTTCTTTGGTCTGAATGAGAACTTTATTTTACAGTCTGCTTCTTCCTCAGGACAGCATGAGCCTGCCCTCTGGACCTTTCCTTCTGTTCCTCTGAGGAAAGAAACGCTTAGAGTACGAGCCTCTTCAAGAAATATTTCTTCTATTATTCTGTGAAACTTTTTTATTTTCATTTATTCATCAGCTGCGGTCTGCGCGGTACCTTCAGGGCTCTGTAAATCTGAGCTTTTGTGGTCAAGAAGCCGCTTCCAGCAGTTCAGCTCGGCTTCGGTTTATTTGGATGTGAAGAGAAACGTCTTTTTGTGATGTTTTAATATTTTAGCTCTTCTCTGCTGAGGATGGATGAGCTGAGCTAACACAGCTGCACGTTTCCTCAAGTCAGCTGTTTCCTCCCAAACACATCCTTTACCCTGTCTCACACACACACACACACACACACACAGGCCGAGCCCATTAGCGTGGTCACCTGCTCCTCTCGGGTTAATTGTTTGCAGCTTTTTTTCCCGCCTTTCTTGCTGCCTCGATTAGCCGAGCGGCCCGTGGTGGCTGACATTCGGCAGAGGCCGTGAGGAGCTGTGGCGCTCCAGCGGCGGCGTTTATTTACACCACTTCACTTCCAGGAGGACGACGTGATGGGCAGGATTTACAGACAGCAGCAGCTGCTTTTTAAGGTGGTGCTCAGGAGAGCTGAATTTAAGTGAGGAGGAGGAGGAGGAAGTGCATTTTTCCTCAGCAGACTCAAAGAGGCCTCGGCTCTTCATCATTTGTAGCCGCTGCTGAGAGTTACAACTCTTTGATAAAAGAGTCTCTCAGCGCGAGAATCCATCACTGACGGACTCCACAGACCATCTCTGAGAACCCACCCGCCCGCCACGGGGGACCGCCGAGCAGAACGCCAAACGCTCCGTGATTGAACCGATGACGAATGACGCCAAAGAGAGGAATCCCCACGCCGACGCTTATTCACCCCTCCGATAACCCCAGAGGACAAAGACGGGGCGTGGAGGACGGGATAACTCACTCCGCTCGCTCTTTTTTCTTCCTGTTTTCTGCTGAGGTGTCAGGGAGGGTCGAGGGAAATCTGTTCACCTGAAGCTTCAACACACACACACACACACAGGTTATAACACACACCTGCCAATGCTGAGAAAAATCCCCACCTCATGGCTACACGTGATGGAGTCACTCTTACACAGATTTACAGCTTCTAGAAACGACCGTCAGTTATTTCGGTTTAAAAGTCGCTGCTCGTTCATGAAGGAAACACCCGGAAACTTCCCAAAGTTTCAGAAGCAGCAGCTGAAACACGAGCACAGCTTCCAGATAACGGAGTCTCCTGCTGAGAGGGCCTCAAACGAACACCGACGCTGGTTTACAGCTGAGCAGCGGCGAGCATCAGAAAGCGCCGCAGACGGCTGATCGCAGCGACTGATTCCACACTTGGTGTAGACGAACGCACATCAGCCTGACGACCTGGTGCTCACAAAGATCCTGTCACACACAACTAAAACACACCTGTTCACCAGGTAAGTGGCACAGAGGAGGAGGAAGTGGCCACAATACAGTGTGAAAGCCAGTGTAGGAAACAGGAAGTAAGGACAATACACAAGTTTTAGGGTCAAAACACACTTTCAGTACCTGAAGTAAAAGAAGGTCTAACCT